>BFFQ01009271.1:26146-43755 GCA_003402635.1 Protobothrops flavoviridis
TTCCAAAGCGCCTGAAGGCAGGACAAGGAGCAACGGGTGGAAGCTAACCAAAGAGAGAAGCAACCTAGAACTAAGGAGAAACTTCCTGACAGTTAGAACAATTAACCAGTGGAACAACCTGCCTCCAGAAGCGGTGAATGCACCAACACTGGAAGTTTTTAAGAAGAAAAACTTGTCCAAAATGGTATAGGGTTTCCTGCCTGAGCAGGGGGTTGGACTAGATGACCTCCAAGGTCCCTTCCAACTTTATCATTATTATTATTATGTATTAATATGTTTTGGATATAGTAATTTTGGGAGGAGGTTAAAGGAATTTGATATTGATAGATTATAAAATAGAATAGAAATAGTAAGGTATTTTTCTTTTTTCGTGGTTTTGTCTTTGTTTCTTATTTTTTGTTCTTTTTTTCTCTTTTCTGTTTTGAACTAATATTTTTTATTATTATTATTAGAAATGATAGCTACTTTGTAATGCAAGAAGAATAAGATAAAAGAAGAAATGATACTAATAAATGTTTATTGAATATGTTAAGGAAAAAGGCAATGGGGAGACACCCGAAGTGTTAATTATGCATTTAGATTAGAAATATGGAATATAGCATTTGAAATAGTTAAGCTCAACACAGGATTTGGATTTGTGGATTTATTTTGATGAAAGGTTATTGAGGATTGTTATGACTGACTTAGTTGTATTGAAATATATTAATTTGAATATAATATGCTATTAGAGGGAAAAGAGAGGGTTTTTTTAACGATTTAATCTGAACTTTATGAATATGACTTTATTTGTGGACAATTGATTGCCCTGCCACCACGTTGATTCTTAAGCACTTGTTTGTTAAACAAAAAAAAAACCCAATAAAATTTGTTTTAAAAAAGAAAGAAATCCATGTTGATACCACATATAATGAATCTGAAATAGTGTCTAAGATGCTGAACCTCCCATAGGGAGACCTAAATCTATTTTAATCCATGAATCTACCAGTCTCTCTTCCTAGTCCAATCTACTCTAGAATGTGATCTATCAAAAAGATATATATAGTCCTTCTAATACTAATTTATGCCATCTCTTAGGGTACAAGATGTTGCATGATTTCCGTCTCCCCTCAGGATGTGGGGGAATTTCCCTATTTTCACATAATTATATTCTGTGTGGTTGGATTATTTGTATAATCCACTAAGACATAGTTCTGACCTGTATTTGAATTGTCAGACTTATTAGAAGGCTTGATAGGATTGTTATTTGTGGTGGAAAATAAAATGAAGGGTAAATACATGTTGGTTGCCAAGCGCCTGAATCCTGATCATGTGGCCATGGGGACGCTGCAACAGTTGTAAATGCAAGAACTGATTGTAAATAACTTTAACTTTTACATGAATGGTCATAAGTTGAGGACTACCTGTAAAATTCTTTGACTTAAATTGAAAAGTCCCTTATCAGGTACATCTTCCCAAGGAAAACAAAATGATAGCTCTGCTCATTTAGCTATCTGCTAAATGATAGCTCCAGTTAAATGCTTGGAACATTCGGTACAAAGAGCGTTGTAAGGGTAACTAGATGAGGTAAGTGTTAACTAGGACAATAAGGGATCAACATACAGTGTTGGGAACTCTGTGGTTATTGAGACATTACAGCAGTATTTCTCAACCATGGTATCTCTAAGATTAGTGTGGACTTCAATTCCCAGAATTCTCCATACTAGGAGTTGCAATTCTGGGAGTTGAGCTCCATGCATCTTAAAGTTTCCAAGTTTGACAAAAACTGAGCCAAAGAAATGTTGTAGCTTCAGATACAGTTTCTTTGACACTTTAACTCAAGGATGCCATTGCATCCATACTCATTACCACTTTTTTTCATTTTATTTCCATGCACATTAGCATGCATATGTGGTAAATTAATCAAAATCAAATTAAATGTATATGCATATTAAATTATATTATAATTTTCCTAAATCTATAAAGAGGTAGTGCATCTGCTCCTGTTTTTAGACTTCTCCTTGCCCACAGTACTGAATAATAAGACAATTTATGCTTTCTTGTCCACTTTAAAGAAATTCAAAAATAGTCTCACAATAGTATTCCCTCTTCCAACTTATTGCTTGACTATGTTGCTTGATATAGTTTGGGTTAACAGAAAGTAATTGGTCTAAAGTCAATCAGTGAGCTTCCATGACGCAAAAGAGACTTAACCCTGGTTCTTATCTAACACCTTACCCACTGTCAGATACAAGCAACCAAAGCATTTCCCGGAATAGGCTAAAGCCATTCCTTTATTATCGAACACCTATTTACAAGAATCTCACCACACTGACTGCCTTCCCTTGGGAAATGGCAGAGGGTTTTATCTCAGATGTTTCCTCCCCTGAATCAACCCCATGCTGGAATGTTTCTTTACTCCACCTAGAGGGTCCCCCTGTTCTTCAGCTGGTGATGCCATCACACCCACTACCACTACACTGGCTCTGGGAAAGGACCATTTAGCCCAGAATCCAGCCCTGTATCCTCTGAAAGACTTTGACTGAAAGCAGTCCTGATGAATGGCTGCCTACCCTCTGCTTGAACACATGATTGTCCCCAATTCAGGTCTGAGCCTGGTGCTGAGGCCAATGAAGAACACCAGACACGAGGTGCAGGTTTTTTTTATTGAAGCACCCCAAGAAAAGTGGTCCTGGCCAAAATGTCAAGGAACCTTCAACAATAGAATTAAGAAAGGTTTATACATTTTCACTAAAGCAGAAGGCGGGATAAGGCAGGATATATAAGAAATATCATCTAATAAACATTTTAATAACAATCCAAAAATTATTCTGTTGGCCTCTACCCGTTCCCATTCCTAAGCCTTGGCTAATGAATGCTTCAGGAGTTATCTAATACACATTCTATTTGCTCCAGGCCATCTCTGTCCCTAACTTCTAGCTGACATCTGCAAGATGCCTAACTCTTTGTTACTTTTTTCAGCTTTCTAACCACCCAGAATTGTTACAGGCTTTACATGGGCATATTCCCTGTGAATAAGCATTCTTTGTTCTTGCCAAACAGACTCCACAATTACAGGCTTCCAGTCTCCTTTGAAGTGTATGCCATAACCTTGCTTTGTTTTAGCACACAGCCTGTTACTCCTCCCCTTTGAATCTGAAAATGATTTAATTTTCCAAGATTCACCCCACCTCAATATCCATGTACGGAGAGACCACGTAGTTTGCTTACAGGCAGAAAGGCAAAGCAGAAGGCATTGTAATCCACAACAGGTTATTAAGAGAACAATGGCTATACCCACCAGAGTTATTATTAGGGTTCTTAACCAGCTGAAATCAGGTAACCATCCTGTCAGCCAATGCCACTAGCCTTCCCATTCCTTCATGTGGGGGATTGCAGCTATCTTTGCTATGTGTGCAGCTTGGTATTGGATTTCCTCTGATTTGTCTGGAATATACACACAGCATTGTTGTCCAATTAATTCACACACATCTCCTTTGGATGCCAATACCATATTTAGAGCCATTCTATTCCGAATTGTCATTTGTCGTATAGCTTCTTGTTCTTTTGCTGCAGCAAGAAAGCACTCCCCTGTCTCATTAGCTAGAATTTCCACCACTGGCTGTATATAATGCATGGCATTATTGAGGGATTGGAGCCCACCAAACCAGGTAAGGGGTTGGTAGTCCTTTAGGTACTTTCTGGATTGTTCAAGGTCCCTATAGTTTCTAATCTTCCCTTCAGGTAAAGTGGGTGTGATATAGGTGGGTGGGAGGAGCACAGCTACTTACAAGTCCCCTTCCATTTTCTCAGAAGACACTTATAGGCACGCTCTACATAGTCAAAATACTGTCCTACTTATTGTGTTTTTATCATAGTATCTATTTTGTACCCATATGGTCTTGTGAATAGGGTTAATACCCAGCAAAGTTAGTTGGTTTCCACATTGGACCTAGCTCTTCCTGTCGTAGCTCATTAGTAATTAGCATAGGCTGACATTGGAATATAGTTTTCCACTTGGACCAAATACACCTAGTGTGGGTTGCAATTAAATGCAGATCCCTGGCCAATTTTCCAATTTCATCAAATGGGGTGTAGTATGAACCCCAAAAGATGTTCTCGACTTCCTGCCTGATGGTGTAGTGTAGTTCCATAACACCTGTCTTTGGTAATCAACAACATAATCACAGATGGAGGATCCTATATCTATGTCATGATGGCTGAACCCAGAGCCACGAAAACAACAATGTCCTTTAGTTACCACTACATGTAAGAACTCGGTGTTATTGCCCTTTAAATTTGTTGAATTTTCTCATGTGTCAAATGTTCGGTCCTTAAGCCATCTGAGATCTGCTTTCTCCACTTTCTGCCATCTAATTAAAGTTTAATGGAAGAGGAATCAGAAGGAGTCCATGTTCTAAGCTTACAGGCATCAAAGTGCAGATCCAATATTTGGACTGTCCCACAACTGAGGCAACTATTTCTGACATTGCTAGAAATGAATTAAGTTGTCATCCACTGAGGTTATGTCTGGAATTAGTCCATATATTTGTCCCATCTCCCCTAGACATGGAAAGAATGACCCAAAGACTAATGTGGCTGCACCAGTTTGCCCTTCCTGTCCTCATAATTTTGATTAGTTGAGGGAGGCCAAAGAAATGTTTGCTCAGATAAACAGATTGAGAGCAAGGGAAAAGTATGATATGTCCATTTATAGTCAGCTCGGACCACTAGGTCTATCTTCTGAGTCCAATACTGCTTATACCAAACTAGGCCTTCACAGTTTGGATCTTCATTTAGATTCCTTTGTTTTGATGTCTCTGATATTCCCTTTGTCTGCAATAAAGGGAGTGTCAACTTTAAAAATGAGCATGGCTATAGCCATCTTCCTTATTCATTTTCAGTTGACACATAGAAAGACGGGAGGGGGGATTGCCAGGTGCTTCGCTAGTCTAAGTAAACTTTTATCCCATGGGAACCAAGGTCATTGGCTGCTGCCGAGACTGCAGGCTGGGTGTTTCATGAAAAGCCCGCCAAGAAGATGTATTGGGGAACATAATTGCTTGCATAGCCTTAGGGGTGGGATTTCTTAACTTTGTACAGGTAATCCCTGAGTTATGAGTGTTCATTTAACACTTGTTCAAAGTTACATGATGAGCGCCCGCTAATGCTTATGAGCAAATCCCGAAGTTACAAATATTACAGCACCATGGCATTCATTTGCCCTTACGAGTGACCGCAATGGCTCTGCAACATTCACCCTGGTTATTCCCTCACTCCCCACCCCCACCCCAGGTCTCCTTAGGCACCAGGCCTTCAATACTCACCCTGCAAAGATTGAGATCCTTTTCTTTCTTGGCTGCTCCAGGCCTTCGGTGCATTCCTAGAGAATGGAGGCCTAAAGTAACACAAGATCACGTGAGATCAGTGGGGGCGGAAGCGTTCGCCAGCCTCAGATATGGGTGGCAGTGCCCTGGAAAAGGCCTCCGGAGCCTGGATCGGGATGCGGAGGGGCACGGAAGCATTCCCTGGCCTCAAATCCGGGCAGCAGTGGCCTGGGAAAGGCCTCTGGAATCCGGATCGGGCTACGGCAGGGTGCGGAAGTGTTCCCCGGCCTTAGATCCAGGTGGCAGCAGGAACCACAGCAGAGAGGAGATGGATCTTTTCCAGGTGAGTCCCGCGCAGCAGGAAGGGAGAGGGAAGCATGCGGTATCTTAGTGGGTCGGGGAGGCCTTGGGGGCTTGTTCCATCACTAGGTCCTCCATGGCCTTCCCCACTGAGATACCTCATGTTCGCTTAATGAGCCGCATGCATTTTAACGAGCAAGGGAGTAATTTCATTCGAGCTATGAGATTCACTCTACGAGTTTTCGAGTTACGAGTGTAATGGGCAGGCTCCATTACACTCGTAACTCGAGGACTACCTGTATTGGGGAATTGTTACGTGTGTCTTCAGACTTGGTTTCACTTTTGATGTGCCAATACTTTGTAACTAATAAACATGTTCTTTGAGGAATTTGCAAGCCTCAGAGTTCTGCTTTATTTGTCTCTGTCTGTCAGAACCATGACATTAAACCAAGTCTCATAAAACTTTGTAGACCCAGGGTGCTGGGACCCGATCACCTAGCCACTCACTTTTGGGAGAGCGGTAAAGACTCGGTGAAGATTCGAGATGGAGGAGAAAATTGAAACCGCTGCTAGCTGCAATGGGATTCAGGCTGTCGGAGCACAGGCAGGTGCTCCAGCCACAGAGGAGGAGTCACTGGCAGGGGATCAGCTGAAAGGCAGGTTGATCCAACCTGGGAAGCTGGCACCACAGGAAGGAGCTACAGACGTAGCAGACCTCTTCCAAGCTGAGGCTGCCCCTAAGCGCAGGAGCACTCCTGTTATTGCTGGAGAGGAGCTCTTATTGCTGCCGTCCCAGGGTTCTTCATCTGCAGATGGCAAAAAAGGAAAGGTGTTCTGTTCTGTGCATTGGTAAGGCATTGAGACAAGGCAGACAAACAACAGATGCTTCTTTATTGAATCTCCAACAGAACCAAAACAAAATGGCACGATTCCTTTATATACCCCTTTGCAGGGACAGTGTCAGCCAATCAATGCAATGGATTCTCCCGCCTTGCACGTGCGCAATAGGCTGGAGACAGCCTGTCTGGTCCCAGGCAACCACGTGGTCTGCCCGGGGCTCTCTACAGCTTCCTGCACATGCTGAGTCACTCAGCAGGCCCAGGACATAACAAAAAGGGTCAATGGGATGGGACAACTCCGGCAAGTGGAGATTTTAGTCCGCAGTCCACAGCTCCTCACTCGAACAGCTGAAGAAGAAGTTCGGCTGGCTGGAGGTAAAAGACATGGTTCCTGTTGCCCAAGAGGTGGGTGCCATGGGGGAAATGCCAAGAACTACCCATCTCTTCCTCCCCCTCACTGGAGCTCCAGCCCAACTGCTAGAGCCCGTGCTACTTTGCCCATCCTCCAATCAGCTGTGATACCAAGCCCTGTATCCAGCCAAGTGCATTGCCACAGCCTCAGGATACCAGTCCCGAAGCCCAGCCAAGAGGAGTCCGGACAGCAATTCAGCCACATCCCCAGGACCAGCAAGCCACCCAAGCCCGCAGTTGGTGCAGGCAGCTCCACTGAGGTTCGAGCCACCTCCCATCAAGCCCACTTTTGATGGGGATCCCGAGAAACTGATCTTCTTCTTAAACCAGGTGTGGACTCATTTAGATCGCTATGCTTATGCCTACCTGGATGGGGCTATGATGGTGAATGCTGTGGCGACAAATTTAGAGGGGGAAGTGGATGACTGGGTGACCAACCTCCATGATGAAAGGGCTCCTGAATTGCAGGACATTGATCTATTCATGGAGCAACTGAGAGGTTAGTTTGAAGACGAATGTTGAGTTTTGCTGGTCGAGAAAGAAATCCACTGCCTGAAGCAAAGGGGTCTCCCTGCAAAGGAGTATGTCCGTGAATTCAGGAGAGTTGCTAACCAGCTGGAGCAGTGGCCTGAATAATCACTGATCAGCTACTTCAAACAAGGGCTGAACTGTGACTTGCTTCAAGCCTGCATCATTCAAAGTCTTCCTAGCCTGCTGCGTGAGTATAGCAGTGGTGCTAGACATCGAGCTGGACCACCCCCAAAAATCCAGCACTGCCGAAGGGGATTGCCAGGTGCTTCACTAGTCTAAATAAACTTTTATCCCACGGGAACCAAGGTAATCAGCTGCAGGCTGAGCGTTTCGTGAAAAGCTTGCCAAGATGATGTATTGGGGGATGTAGTTGCTTGCATAGCCTTAGGGCTGAGATTTCTTAACTTTGTACTGGGGAATTGTTATGTGTGTCTTCAGACTTGGTTTCACTTTTGATGTGCCAATACTTTGTATCTAATAAACATGTTCTTTGAGGAATTTGCAAGCCTCGGAGTTCTGCTTTATTTGTTTCTGCCTGTTGGAACCATGACAGGGGATTCTATATCCACCCATGGGTAATTCAGTCTTTTAAATATGATTGATGGGTGGTAATACTTGTGAGAGGAGCCCCTTCCCAACTATGATCTTATCCTGACAGTTGCTGAAGTCAATTTGGGTGTATGTCAACTCATTTTGAAGTGGAAAGGAACTCTGCATGATGAATTATATGACATCAAGTTGGCATTGATTCTTAGTAATAGCACAGATTCATCTTTAGCTGTATATGCTGTTTCAATTGAAGGCACCTGTATCTTTTAACAATGAACTCTATGGAACTCATGTCAATTCTTCCTATGCTAACTTTTTAATTTTTTTTAATTTCAAAATAATAGTAGTTTTAACTGTTTAGTCATGTTTGATTCTTGGTGACAAGTGCTTTCCATGCTATCCTGTCAAGCATAGCTTCTTTCAGTTGCTATGGTACATGTTCATCTTTGTGTCAGCTATGATGATATCAAGCTGGAGAGTTCTTTGCTTGCCCCTTCTTCTTGATCCTTGTTGTTGTTAGTTGCGAAGTCGTGTCCGACCCATCGCAACCCCATGGACAACATTCCTCCAGGCCTTCCTGTCCTCTACCATCTTCTGGAGTCCATTTAAGCTCACGCCTACTGCTTCAGTGACTCCATCCAGTCACTTCATTCTCTGTTGTCCCCTTCTTATATTGCCTTCAATCTTTCCCAACATTAGGCTTTTCTCCAGTGAGTCCTTCCTTCTCATTAGGTGGCCAAAGTACTTGAGTTTCAACTTCAGGATCTGGCCTTCTAAAGAACAGTCAGGGTTGATCTTCTCTAGGACTGACTGGTTTGATCGCCTTGGAGTCCAGGAGACTCGCAGGAGTCTTCTCCAGCACCATAGTTCAAAGGTCTCAATTCTTTTGCGCTCAGCCTTTCTTATGGTCCAACTTTCACACCCATACATTGCAACTGGGAAAATCATGGCCTTGACTATATGTATTTTTATTTAAAACAAATTTTTATTATTTTTTTAATTTTTACATCAAGGTGCTTAGGAAACATCATGGTGATGGGGACATCAATCATCCAAAAGCAAAATCATACATATATAACTCAGGTTAATTCATTAAAAGTTCCCTCTCTATTACCCTCATATAATATTACATATTCAAATTAATACATTTCTAAATAGAGTTCAAACAATCAAATCAGTCATCAATCACATTTCAGTTATAAAAATCCAAATCCTGTTTTTAAGCTTTACTAATTTACAATTACCATATTCCAATTAGCCTTGAATAAACATATTATTAACACTTTGGGTATCCCTCATTTCCCTTTTCCCTAACATAATAATTATATCTAAAATGAATATATTATTCCAACAATAACATTCTTATATTTTCCACATATAATCTATTTCTTAATCTAATGAATCATTTATTAATACCATTTCTTCTCTTATCACAAATCCCTCTTATTCTCCTTCTATTACAAAATAATTGTCTTACTTAAAATAAAAATATCAGTCCAAAAGATACATTTCTATCTATTTTAAATATATATTCTATCAATCAATCTATATCTATAAAAAGTCGTTTTAACCCATTAGGTAAAGTTTACCTCTCCAAATAATTATCATATCTAAAACAAAATATTATTACAAAGGATATCCTCTTACAACATTCACGTACTCCATTAGTTATTAAGTCAGACAAGATCTCTAAAGCCTTTTTAACCCATTAAATGAAATTTTAAATCACATTTTAAAATCTAACTCTAGCTTTCTTTCTGTGCCAAACCGGTTTCCATAGTAAAGCTTCTGTGTCATTGAACCTCAATATTTGAATAGAGGTATTTCTCGACACTTCAGACTGGTCAAAGTTCTCTTCCCTTTCTTCCAGTATCATCTGAATGGTGTAATCAGTTTTATTCCATATTGTAACTACTAGTTGATTGTCCATGTTTTCACAATTTTCAGTAACTTGTGTCTGGATGTCAATCTCTGTTGTTTTTGACATTTCAGGTATCTCAATTAAAGTTATTCTTTGATCATCAAAATTCTCCATAAATTGTATATGGAGTTGTGTAAAATTGATTTGCTCAGTAGTTTCCACAATTTATCCCGGTATAAGTTCATAGTTGAGTTGTAGGTATGGTTCCTCCATCTCTTTAAGTTGTATATGTTGTTGGATAGAGGCCTCTTTGGAGTTACTCTGTTCCTCCTCTATTGTTCCTTGACCTATAGCTTGATCCATTAAAATTTGAGAATCAATTTGTGATTCTGAAATGTCATCTTTATTTTTTCACCAAGATTTCATATATTCCGTAGCTTCCAAGATTTTTTCTAATATAAGTTCATAATCAAGCTGTGGGTAAGATTCCTCCATTTCAGTGGTGAAAAAATCTTTTAATTTTTTAGTGGAGGCTATATTTAGAAAAAGTCAACAAATATCCACCTCCAATTTCTAATAGACAAATTCACCACCCAGCTGTTTCAAGTCCTTTATCTTTTCCCTTTTATTATCATTTGAAGGTCAAATTCATCTTCAAACAGCAAAAGGAAATACAGTTGCAATAATTTTCGCCACAAGATGTTCTCAGTAAACTGTAAAATCTTTTTTCCAGGTTAATAAAATTTTATCTCATTAGAAAAATAGAAAAACAGATATCTCCAGCATAATAAGTAGAATAATAATAATAATGTTCAATGGTAGAAATTTTTTCAGGACCTCTAAGTATCCAAAAAATTAAATCGACAATAAAAAATTAGCTGTTTTATTTCTTTGGTTTTCAAAGCTCTTTTTCCCAAGTACACAAACACTGCTCTCTTAAAGCAGGGAAGTAGTTCAAAAGCTTTTTACAGGAAAGTAGTTAGGGCAAAGAGAGGGAAGGAAAGGTCTCACCCGGATTCTCCACGGTCGTTCTTTATGCTTAGCTGTTCTTCTGACTTTTGGCTGGTGCAGCTGGGTGATCGGCCATTTTACTGGCCGATCTTTTCTCCGTCGGCCGTAAGGAGCTGGCTCGGACCATGGAAAGAGCTGGCACCCTTCCGCAGTCAGACGAGGGCCTCCTTGATGGTGGTCACCCCTCCAGGGTGACTTTTCAACCCGATTAAGGGTCTACCAGCAGAGGAAAAACGGCCAGCAAAGAGACAAGTCTCTCCGTCTGACCACGTATGCCGCGATCCGGAACTGGAAGTCTTGACTATACGCACTTTTGTTGGCAGGGTGATGTCTCTGCTTTTTAGTATGCTGTCTAGATTTGCCATAGCTTTCCTCCCCAGGAGCAAGCGTCTTTTAATTTCTTGGCTGCAGTCCCCATCTGTGGTTATCTTGGAGCCCAGAAAGATAAAATCTGTTACTACCTCCATTTCTTCTCCATCTATTTTCCGGGAATTGAGAGGGCTGGATGCCATGATCTTGGTTTTCTTAATGTTGAGTTTCAAGCCAACTTTTGCACTCTCCTTCTCATTATTGATTCTTAGCAACCAAATAGATTTCTCCACAACAATCTGTCCCTAACTTAGGGTCTTTCAGGTCTTCCAATGGTGCACCCTTCACTACTGAAACTGAGTCCATCCATCTTATTGCTCATAATCCTCTTCCTCGATCCTTCTTCAAAAAGGTAGATCTCCACATAATGGGTCTGAAGTAGGAAATTGTCAGATTGCAGGGATCATTTCAGATGGCCCATATCATGCTTGCTTCAACAATCCTTGACTCTGCTTTGCTTCTGGAAACTACTTTATTTTTGCCTGTGCCTTAATCACATTTCTCATCTAAGGCTCCATACTGAATTGAGATTCTGCCAAATGATTTTGTCTAACAAGATATTCATGTTTCCAACTTTTACCGGCTCAACTACTTCCCTTCTCTGAATCTGTGAGATAGAACAATCACAAACCCATATGAGGTATATATAAATTATCATTTTTGAGACAACCCAAGAGTTATGGAGCATCAGCATCCCTGCCAATCAGTGGCATAATTCAAGCCATTTTGAGGCAGAAAGCACCTGAAAATCATTGTATTCTATTTGAAGCACATATTGAAGCATTTAGCACAATTGTGACTACAGCTAGCAATTAAGATGAGCAATGATTTTTAGAGTTGCCATTTTATTGGGTTTCTTTCATCTATTTACCTGCTGGCCCTCCCCCCCATGTTCCATTTGTCCCCCTTTCTGTCCTATGTGTTATTTTGTGTGCATGGTATTTGTTTACATGTGGTAATGTATCAGGTGATTGTTTCATGGATTCTGTAGTTTTGTAGTTACAAACTATTAATTGTTCCATCTCTTTCCAAAAGAGATCTTATCTAGCAATTTATATTATGCAAATACATGCAGTTTACTAAAATGTTTTCCCATGACTCCCATCACCCATTCCCCAAGGTTTTATTTAACCAGATGGACATATTTCAGGTATTGAGTTACTAATACATTTGTGGTCCAATAAAACACTGCATTTCGCCTTTCTTTTGTATAGAATTTTTATTAATTTTATAGGGTTAGGGATAAAGTGGGATCAGGATTAGGATTGAGGTTTGTTTTAGGGTTGGGGTTAGGGTTGGAGTTGGGATTAGGATTTTCCCAGGTAACATTTTCAATATTTAACAAGCAGCATATTGTCTGGGTACATGTATTTAACTAACAGTAATAGATTTTTAGTTAATTATCATAAACAGTATTAATTAATCACTCAGTAACGTTCTTCTTACTAATATATATTCAAAATTACATATCACATTCCTTTCTCTCTGTCTCGTTTTTCTAGCCATTGGTAAAAGTTATCCCATGTTCTAAAGCAGACTGAGTCTTCTTTCTCTTTAATCTGTAAAGTCAATCTATCCATTTTTGCACACTCTAAAATTTTCTTAATTAGTACTTCTTCAGTTGATAAGTTTTCATTTTTCCAATATTGGACAAATACAATTCTTGCTGCTGTCAATGCGTGTAGTATTAGATATCTGCAATCTTTCTTGTACTTGGATCTTATTATTCCTAACAAAAACAATTCTGGTTTAAAGTCTATTTGTTTTTTAGTCATCTTCTCCAACCATAGATGTATTTTAGCCCAATACCTTTTTGCTTTAGGACATGCCCACCAGGTGTGGTAATAAGTACCTGTCCTTTGTTTACATTTCCAACAATTGTTTGAAGTATTTTTAAACATTTTTGCTAGTCTCACTGGTGTCATGTGCCATCTGTAAAACATTTTGTATAAGTTTTCTTTATATGGCACTGCTTTAGTTAATTTTATATTTCTTTCCCATAATTTTTGCCACTCTTCTAATTCTATAGTATATCCAAAATTCTTTGCCCATATTATCATTGTTTCTTTTACTTGTTCTTCCTCCATCTTTAACTTTAACAGGAATCTATAGAGTTTCTTGATCAGCTTTTCATCTGTTTTTAACAGTATCTGATCAAAGTCTGTCTGTTCTTTATAAAATCCCATTGTTTTAACATATTTTTCATATCTTGTTTGAATTTGCAGATATGGCCACCATGCTAAATCAATCAATACCTTGTTCTTGTAAATCTTGTCTGTCTTTCAATTTTCCTTCATTGTCCAAAATATCTTTATAAGTCACAACTTTATCGTAGTTAATTAAATTTGGGTAAGCAAAAGCTTCCATTGTTGAAAGCCATTCAGGTATCTTAATGTAAATGTTTTCTTTTATTCTTTCCCATTCTGAAAGAAGTGCATTCCTTATAAAATGGTTTTCAAAGTATCTATGTATTTTATTCTTTCCCTACCACAGAAAGGCATGCCAACCGATTTGCAGGTCATGCCCCTCTAGGTACAGTAGTCTTTTATCTTTAAGCATTATCCATTGTTTAAGCCATGTTAAAATAGTTGCTTGGTAATATAACCTCCAGTCCGGCAGTCCAAATCCTCCACTGTCTTTTGCTTCTTGTAGCATTTTCACTTTGATTCTAGCTTTTTTTCCTTGCCAGATAAATTTCAATATTATTGTATTCGGTTCATGAAAAAAGGCTTTTCCCAGCCTTACAGGGATCGTTTGAAATAAAAAGAGTATTTTTGGTAAGATATTCATTTTCACTGTTGCTATTCTCCCCAACATTGAAAATTGGAGGTTCTTCCACTTTTCCAAATCCAATTTTATTTGTTTTAGCAGTCTTACATAATTATCTTCTTTTACTGTTACACATCTTGCTGTTAGATAAATTTCCAAGTACTTAACTCTTTTAACTATTTGAAGATTTGTTTTTTTCGTTAATTTGTTTTTTTGTTTTTTTTCTGTTAAGTTCTTTGTCAGCACTTTAGTCTTTTTTCTATTTATTGTCAGGCCTGCCACTTCTCCAAATTTTTCTATTTTCTCCAGAGGTTTAGTGCTTGTTTCCAATGGATCTTCCAGTATAAAAACCAAGTCATCTGCAAATGCTTGTAATTTATATTTTTATATTTATATTTTTTATCTTTTATCTCCAGTCCTTTAATTTCTGTATCTTGTCTAATGTTTCTATTAAATACTTCCAATGTTAATATAAATAGTAATGGAGATAATGGACACCCCTGTCTTGTGCCCTTTTAATATTGAAGTTTTCTGTATAATCTCCATTTACAATTATTTTGGCAGTCTGTTTACAATAAATTGTTTGAATTGCATTGAATTGCCTTTCAATCAACTTTTTGTCAGGCATCTCATTTTTATGACAATAACCATCGTGTTAGTGTGTTTTTTAAAAAATAGCTTGAATTAGGTTTTGAGTAGAGAGAAGTGATAGTGCAACAATTAGAATTAAATTTAATTAAAAGCATAATCAAAGGATGCAAGAATTGCTGTTAAGGCCAATTCTTGTGAGAGGCTTTGTCCACTGTAGGCATAAAATCAATGAGTTTTGGCTTCTGGCTTGCCATCGCAGCCCGGGCAGATGCATGGAGGCGAGCCTCGTCTTCAGCGTCTGGTTTTATCCCACTGGGGGACCCTGGAAAGGGTCGAAAGTTGCCCTGTAGGAGCAATGAGCAAGGAGAGGACCCCCGCTTGATCACGGAAGGGTGGCAGCCCTTCCTCTTGATCCGGGGCAGCTCTTCAAACTGATGGGGATAGTAATATGGCTTATCACTAAGCTGCTGACAGCCGAAGTCAAACTTACTACCAAGCACTTTGAAAGCAACGTGGATGAAACTGGGTGAGATCTTATATTCTCTTTACCCTAAGTACTTTCTTCCTGTAAAAGCTCTTTGAAGTATCTTCCCCCTGTGAGGAGAGAGGGAAGGGAATTTCTATCCCACCCTCTAAAAATAGTGGTGTCTGACTACCCAGGGGGATCAAAGCATTAAAAAGAACAATTTTAATCTAATTGAATTTATATGTTTCTGAAACTTGGGGACCAAAAATTTTCCTATTTTTACTGGAATTAGAAAAAATTGGGACTTAAAAAACCTTAAATGGCACCAGTGACATCTTGTGGTAAAGCTTGGTATAGCAATTTGTTATTTTCCAAAAAGAGACTTAGCTCAAAGCCCAGAACATAGATAAGATTTTCCTGACCTTGGCACCATCTAAGATAATTGTAAGAGAGCAGCTGGGCAGTAAAATTGGCCTACTTGAACTGTGAATGTAAACTTTTACTGACTCTTAACAAACAACTTTTACTAGAAAGACTATTTACAAATATGTGAAAGAGATGGATGAAGACCAGGAAAAGATTCTTTCCATGTTGAAAGCAATACATGAAACTATTCTTTCAGCTTGTGATAAAATGAGACCTAAAATAAAAGTTTAAGACACTAGATTAGATGCACAAAGCCAAATTTTGACTACAACCAAAGAACTAACAATGCAGAAGATAACAGAAGAAGTGGAACAACCAAATATTAAGACAGAAGACTCAATTGACCAACAAGTACAGCTGATGGAAAACCCAGACAAGGAAGTGACAACATTGAAAATGGAAATGACTTTCTATATAAATCAGAAGAAATTTGAGAAAGAAGAAGAACAGATTGAATTGAAGACAAATATATCAGAGCAAACATGGGGGACTGGAATAACAGGGCGACAATCTAATGAATACAATCTAATGAATGACAATCTAATGACAATGACAATGACAATCTAATGAATGACAATGACAATGACAATGACAATCTAATGAATACAAATGGGCTAGTCCTTCCAGAAAACTGGCAATCCTTTAATTCAAATAACATATATAGGAATAGAGGGAGATTGATTTGATGATCTAAAAGCATTGATATGGAAGCCTAGTTGGCAAAGGAAGAAAGCTAGAATAAGGTTGAAAAAATGGGGTTTTTGATTCATTAGAGGAGATTTTATATTGTCAATTAGAGGGCTAAAGGGAGATGTTGAGATAAGGGGAATTTTGGTTATTAGATTTAAAATAGTTGGAAATCAGTTGAAAATAAGGATTTGATTTTTTAATATTGAAAAATTAGATCTAAAAGGGAAACGGAAATTAATTATCATGAATATGTTTGATTTATTGATTAATCCATGCAATATATATAATGGTTTTGATTTATTAAAGGGGATATTGTATTATTAAGTAGATGACTTAATATGGTGGGAAATAGATAACTTTTAGGAAATAGAACAAGATTACATTTAAACAGATAAAATGTGTATTTTGGATATTATAGTTTGTTATGAAGTGAGATAAGGGGAATCTTGGTTACCCAAAGTCTGAAAATTATGGATAGCAAAGGTTACAATTTGGTGTACAATTTGAATCCCCATATACTGCATTCCTGGCAGACAGCCATCCAATCTCTGTTTAAGCACCTCAAGTAAAGGACATTTCCCAAGACAATCTGTTCCACTATTGAACAGAATTTAAAGTTTAGTTGGGTCGGGAAATTTTTCCTTCTGTCGAATTAAATTCACTTTCTTTCCAAGTGAAACACTTTATTTTCCATCCAATCTTTTGAACAATTTTACCAGATCTTTCATGCAATAGGTGTTCTGATATGTGTAAATAGCTATCATGATTTCTCCATGCTTATTAATACTATTTCTTATACATTTTTCCTTCCAGAACCCTTATCATTTTGGTTGGTCTCCTGTGTGGATCCACTCTAGTTTTTCAATATCCTTCCTAAGTGTTGTTGCTTTTATTTGT
Source organism: Protobothrops flavoviridis (assembly GCA_003402635.1). Taxonomy (NCBI): domain Eukaryota; kingdom Metazoa; phylum Chordata; class Lepidosauria; order Squamata; family Viperidae; genus Protobothrops; species Protobothrops flavoviridis. The sequence continues at coordinate 43,160 of BFFQ01009271.1, forward strand.
TCGTTTGTTGGCTTTCTTGGTTTCTTAGCAGCTGCCTGACTTATATTTATCCAGACCGCCATTAGGCAGCGGCCAATCAGTTCAAAGTACTCATTCCCGCCTACAACAACAGGCTTAAAGTTATACAGACAGACAGTCTATCATTCAAATAAAGCAATCAGTTAACCGTTTCTCTATAACAGACCCTTTGAATTGCTTAATACTTAACATAGTATAGGTCAGAGGTAGGCAACCCAAAACACTCAAAGAGCCACTTGGACCCATTTCCCACCGAAAACAAAATGCTGGGAGCCGCAAAACCCTTTTGATATCTAAAATGAAGATAATACTGCATATATATTTTTTACCTTTATTATATGTGTGTGTGTGTGTGTGTGTATACAGGACTTTTTTTGTCATACAACGCCCAGAACGGCACCTTTTTTGGATGGAAACTTGTAGGGTAGGCAAGGTGAGTTGTATGACGTGTGTGAGTTCCAGCACCTTTTTTTATTACAAAAAAGCACTGTATATATAAAATAAAGGTAAAAAAGGATATATGCAGTGTTATCTTCATTTTAGATGTCAAAAGGGTCTCACTCTCTCTCTTTCCTCTC
>BFFQ01009271.1:44204-69426 GCA_003402635.1 Protobothrops flavoviridis
AGAGTGCACCATGGGTGGCCGCGCCGGCAACGGGGAGTGCCGCCGTGGGGATGAGGGGGGTCCCGACCCACCACCGGCCTCACCGGCCTCGCAGCCCAAGGTCTCCTTCTCCTGCAGTACCGAGGGCAGCAGTGGCTCCCCGAAAGCAGCCAAGGAAGGCACCACCAATGGTGCCAAGGTGGGGCAGGTGGTGGAGAGCCCCGTGGCAGCGGTAGCGGCGGCAGGACGGCAAAGGGCCAAGGTGGGGCCGAGTGGCGGAGAGGCCCCCGGCAGCAGCGGCAGGATGGCAAAGGGGCGGAGGTGGGGCTGACTGGTGGAGAGCCCCACGGCAGTGGCGGCAGGATGGCGAAGGGTCCGAGGTGGGGTTGGGTGGTGGAGAGCTGTGTGGCAGCGGGAGGATGGCCAAGAGGTGCCACGCAGCAGGTGGGGAAAGGGCCGGGCACGGAGATCCGCTGCCCGCGAGATGGCTGAAAGGCGCGGGCAGAGAGGGGAAGCTACCGAAACCCCCGGCGACCCCCCCAGACTAACAGAGGCGGCGGGGGAGCAGGGCGAGGGGAGACCCACCGGGCAGGGAAGAGGCATCCTGAGACTGGCCACCCGCGGCTCCTTACCTTTCCAGCAATCCTCCCGGCTCTTCTTCTGCTACCACCACGTGCAGTCCGAAGAAAGAAAGAGGTTTGTGGGCAGTCCCACAAACCAAAGAAGTTCAACCAATCAATTCAAACTTCGTGAGAAGTTTGAATTGATTGGTTGAACTTTTTTACTGCCACTTTTTTTTTCAGACTGCACATGGTGGCTGAGGACAGGGAGCCGCAGGAGACTGCTGAAAGAGCCGCATGAGGCTCCGGAGCCTCAGGTTGCCGACCCGTGGTATAGGTGGTACCTTGCTCAATAGTAATAACTGTGAGAGGGACCTCGGAGTCCTAGTGGACAATCATTTAAATATGAGCCAGCAGTGTGCTGTAGCTGCCAAAAAAGCCAACAAAGTGCTAGGCTGCATTAACAGAGGGGTAGAATCAAGATCACGTGAAGTGTTAATACCACTTTACAATGCCTTGGTAAGGCCACACTTGGAATACTGCATCCAGTTTTGGTCACCACAATGTAAAAATGATGTTGAGACTCTAGAAAGAGTACAGAGAAGAGCAACAAAGATGGTTAAGGGACTGGATGCTAAAACATATAAAGAATGGTTGCTGGAATTGGGTATGTCTAGTTTAATGAAGAGAAGGACGAAGGGTGACATGATAGCAGTGTTCCAATATCTCAGGGGCTGCCACAAAGAAGAGGGAGTCAAGCTAGTCTCCAAAGCACCTGAAGGCAGGACAAGAAGCAACAGATGGAAATTAACCAAAGAGAGAAGCAACCTAGAACTAAGGAGAAATTTCCTGACAGTTAGAACAATTAATCAGTGGAACAACCTGCCTCCAGAAGCTGTGAATGCTCCAACACTGGAAGTTTTTAAGAAGAGACTGGACAGCCATTTGTCTGAAACGGTATAGGATTTCCTGCCTGAGCAGTGGGTTGGACTAGATGACCTCCAAGGTCTCTTTCAACTTTATTATTATGGTTATTATTATTATTGTTGTTGTTGTTATCAGATAAAGTTAATTTTAAAAAGAAGATATAAGAATAATGCTGCCATTGTCTTCTGGGATGATTAACATTTCTATATAAGAATCAAGACATTTACAATCCCTTTAAAGGGAAACAAAATAACACCTACCAGTGCTTTGAGCATTTATTTTGATTATTTGAGAAACTTTTCTAGGAGGTCTAAATGTTAGAAAGAAATACCTGAAAGGCCCAAATAATCTGAAAGGTCAGCATTGTTGCTTATCTATCAAAAAAATCTTAGGCTAATATCTGTAACCTTCTAGTTTCTTCAGAAACCCTTTTAAATGCTGATGTTACCCTGGCTACTTCTTCATATTCAGGGCTGAAAAACTATTTTTGTGATAAGTCACATCAACATTCAGGTACATGGCATCATCCAGTAGCAATTCACTATAGAACAACTCTTATACCTGTATTGTAACCATATGGGCCTATTCTCTCAAAAACAGAAACAGGAATTATTTCCTGTGGTATAATTTTTCATACAACAGCACCCTTATTCTTAAATGCATAAAATAGACATTTCATTTCAGAGTACAGAAGTGGAGGCAAGACAAAAAAGAATTTTTTTTTTTACCAAAGAACAAAAGATCAAGAAAAAGAAGAGCCAGGTGTATTATGTCATCATGCCTTTTATGCACAAATTTAAAAATCAGCCTTTATTAAAAATGGAAAAGAGCCTCAGAATGGTGTGACCCATTTTTGCATTAGCTATTTTAAAATACACCCCTGACAGCCATACTACGTCCCTAAGTGACAGTACATCAGCCTGTCCAGTGCTATCTTCCTATTAAGTCCAAAGATGCAACCAGTTCAGGCAGTGGATTAAGGTGGACAATGAATAGGGGCAAAGTCCTCACTAGTTTCTTGATCTGCCTCCTATTAGCAGAATATAAGAAAAATCCTGTTAAGATTTTTCTTAAATCCTGTTAAGAAATCCTGTCAGTTTAGTCTGGCATTCTGTGGTCACAGTAACCAGCTAGGTATAGTCCTTTAGGGCTATGCTCCATCAATCTCAAGAGCATTTATGGTTGACTCATCCTTCCATCCTTCTGAGGTCGGTAAAATGAGGACCCAGATTGTTGGGGGCAATAGACTGACTCTGTAAGCTGCTTAAAAAGGGCTATAAAGCACCATGAAGCTGTATATAAGTCTAAGTGCTATTGCTATCCTATGCAGTGGAAACTTTCAGTCTCAGTGTTAACAGCCAGCTAAATGTGGAAAGCTTTCTAATGACCAGCTGAATTGGAAACAGCTAAAAGCAAGGAGGAGTAAGCATTTGCTGGTGTCTTCCTCCCTTTCCCTGGTGGAAAACCTATTGCTGGAGAATACCTGATGGACAGGGAGTCAGGTAGAACTTGGCAACAGGTGACGATGAAGGTCCACTTTCTCTTTTCTCCTTCTAAACCAGTGTGTTTCTGTTAGGATATTAAATTTAGGAGCTGGAGCAGTAAAGTGTACAATAGGCCAGAACACACAGTTGTAGTTGATTAAAGGGTGCCGACTCATACATGATGCAATCTACGCTATGATTTGTTGCTGTAAGTATAAAGGGAGAGTTTCCCTTTTTTCCCTTCCTTTTTGTTCTGCATACTGTTCGATTTACCTCATGATGTTCCTGTGTTCCTTACTATCTTGTGTTTTTTCTTTCTGGATGATGACAAAGATTGCTGTAAATTTAAATGTTAAATATATTTATATATATATATATATATATATGACTACAAGTTTGTGTTAGTCTCTCCGACTTCATCTGGACAGCTGTTGTGCAATTTCCTTTGTTTCACTTTGCATGAATGGTAGTGAACGGCTGCTATATATAGATATGTTAATCTAACATTCCAGTCTGAAGGCCAGTCTTCGCATTCTGTACGCTTCTTTTGGCCAATGGTTCTTTTGCAAACCTTTGTGTTCCTTTAAGCCTGCTACTATCTTCCTTTTGTATGACAGATGCCATTCTGCTATATAAAAACTGGCATATAGAGATAATGAAATGTTATGTGGCCTGTCAATTTCCCTTCTCAACAAAGTTGGCTAAGAGCAAGAGATTGAGCAATGAGACTTACTTTCATCCACACCTACAGATTTTTACACAGATAGGCTGTCAACGCTGCTAACATCAGATGTTTTTACATTGACAACAGATGGAAATGTAGCCATCTTTTTCCTTTCGCTTTTAGAGTTAGATGACGCTGGGAGGGGGGAGGTGAATGAGAGTTCAGCTAGACATAACAACAATGAGCTTGGCATGAGAATCAAGGTTAAAGAAACCAGTACTGATAAAGAATTGGTGGTCTGGAGAGGAAGCCCATGCTTCAAGCTAATTTGGGGAATGTGATTTATGACTGGTAATTGGAGGAGGGAATTGTGCTTTGATACTAAGTGCCCAGGGGAGGGGAATTCAGTTTTTGGCTTTGATTATGTTAGTGCCAATGTTATGCTACTCAAATAAAGATTCTTTAAGGTAAACAATGCCTTGAAGTTCTTTGAAGAGTTCCATCTGTCGGAACCATGATATTAAGCCAAAAACTCCAACGTTTTCCTAACCATCTTGGGGTCCCGAGCCCCAGTCGCTATCCCTAGAATCGAGGGATAAGCTGACAAAGATTTGGGGAAGATCTCAGCATGGAGAAAGAGAGAACGCCTGAAACCAGCATCCTGGCAGCAGCTGCTACCCCAGAGGAGGGAGAGACAGCCAGTGTGCTGGTGGAGAAGGAATTTTTTCAGGCCTCCCAGCTGGGGGCAAAGCCCAAGCCACAAAGACAGCTGATCCGCTCGTCAGAATGGACCCAGCCCAGCAAAGACTCCAGATGCCTCAAGACGGCCTTGCCACTCTCAAGTGCTTCAAAGGCAGATGAGGTTGAGCTGCTATGAAGGGATTCCCACACGTCACGTTCCCCAGACCAGTGGAGAACTACAAAGATGGGGGCCTTGCAACAACTTGGGGTGATGCAGCTGCCAGGTGGTCAGCAACCAATGGGAGTACAGCAGCAGCAGTGGGGATGGCTGCCACCCCCAAACATACAGCAACCGTGAGGTGCCCGCAAATGATGGTGATCCAGCAACAATCCCCTCTGGGGCTGGAGGGGGGCCTAAAGCAACTGGGGATGCCACAACCCCCCACAAGCCAGCAGCAGTGGGGATGGCAATAGCCCCCGAACGTGCAGCAACCATTGGGAGGCTTGCAGCCACTGGGGAGGCAGCAACAGCTGGGGGTGCAACAGCCACAGTGGGGAGGCCAGCAACCATTGATGGTGCCACCTCTCAGAGTAGTGATGGCGAACCTTTTAGAAACCGAGTGCCCAAACTGCAACCCAAAACCCACTTATGCATTGTCAGGTGCCGGGTGGGTGTGGCCATTGGGTGGGTGTGGTCCATTGGGTGGGAGTGGCCCATTGGGTGGGAGTGGCCCATTGGGTGGGTGTGGCTGCATTGGTAACGGCAGACTGGGTGGGACTAAAAAGTTCAATCAATCAATTCCAACTTTGCAAGATCTTTTTGTTTTCCCGCAAGAAGTTGAAATTGACTGATTGATTGAATTTGGGGCGACGGTGCGCGTGCCCACAGAGAGGGCTCTGAGTGCCGCTTCTGGCACCCGTGCCATAGGTTCACCACCACTGTCTCAGAGCAACCTTTGATGGGGACCCAGAGAAACTGATCTTTTTCCTCAACAAGTGCGCTCTCACTTGAACCGCTGTGCCTATTTCTATCCGAACCCAGCTGCTATGGTTGACGTGATCGCGTCCAGCTTAGAAGGAGAAGCATCCAAGTGGCTGAACAGTTTATATAATGAGCAAGCACCCGAGTTGGAGGACCCCTATCTCTTCCTCCTAGGACTGAGAGCAATGTTCGAGACCCATCCATTGCCCTCAAAGAGAGGAACAAGTCCACAAGATAAAGCAAGCCGGCAGGCCTGCACTGGAATACGTATGAGAGTTTTGCAAGATAGCCGGTCAGATAGAGAGGTGGCCTGAGCAATCCCTAGTTCATCACTTCAAAGAGGGACTAGATGACCACCTCTCCCAGGCCTGTATTTATCGAGCAGTACCTGATCAGCTGCAAGAATGGTACCAGGCAGCAGTAAGACTAGATGTTCAGCTCGCCTGCTATAAGAAGCCACACCTACCTGAAGCCAGTCAAGGCCAGAGCAACCCAAACGGCAGCCACCCCCCAGAAAACCTCCGATTGCTGCAGCTACCGAAAGTCCCGGGCTACCTGCAGGCCCACCAATCAAGTGTTTCCAATGCGGACAACAGGGACATCGAGCAGCAAATTGCCCAGTCCCTTACCCTCGGCAGCAGAGTAGACCAGGATCAGCAGCGAGAAAGAAACCAGTCTAGCAGCCAACGAAAGAGAAATCCAACTGGATCACACAGGAACCTGTTGCCCAAGTCACGTCCCCCACGCAGGAGAGTACCGAGACCCAAGCCAGACCTATCGCCGCTCTACCCTCTTATGACAGTGACGACGAAGAACGAACTGATGGTGAGTTGGCACGTCCCACCTTTCTCTTTCCTTTTGGAATTTTTATTGATTTTCCAGTTTTACATTTAAATATTTGAAAAGCAACGTGGCAGCTGGGTTGGTTCATAATTCAATAACATACAAATTTCTTTAGTACAGATCACTAACTAGTACATTAAATAGTTCCTCTCTTTCTCCCTTAGCATTTACTGTCTCACATTTAAATTAATACAATTCTTATTATATCAATTTAATACAAATAACTTTTTACATTTATCAATAATTTTTAGTTTCTACATATCTTAGTCATTTTAACATTTGATCTTTTTAGACAATCAATGTCCTGGTAAGTTTTTCCCAATTTTTAACTTCCCATTAATATTTAAATTTAACGTTTAATATTTATAGTTTCCAAGTTTTAAATAACACCAATTCCCTTTATCACAATTCATCCCAAGATTTTAGATCAGCCGATTAATAATACGATATAATATTCTTATTTTCTAATAATTTCCAAATATCTAAATTTAATAACCAATATTTCTCTTATTTCAACATTTAATACTTCCTCTTTTTTCTCTCAATATCTACTATCTCATATTTAAGCTAATAATTTTTTATTATTACCACTAAATAAAAAAAATGTTACATTCATCAATAAGTTTTTAGTTTATATATATTTCAATATTCAATATTCAAATTTAACTATTAATGTTTATATTTTCAAGTCTTAAATGATCAAAGTATCCTTTAACTCAACTCATAACAATTTCTAATATTCAAAGTACACATCTTATCCATTTGAGAATATTCTGTTTTAATTCTCACTAGTAAGTCAAAACCCCAGTTTTCTTCAGTCTTATTCTAGCTTTCTTTCTTTGCCAAATTGTCTTCCATGTCCGAGCTTTTGAGTCATCAAATAAATCTCCTTGTGTTATTATGTATGTTGTTTGACGTAGAAAAAACCATCCGATCACCATTTTTTTGAGAGAGCTAACAAATTGTCTCTCTATTTTTCCATCTTGATGTAGTTGTCTTAAACTGTTTATCTTCTCTTCAGTCTGTTGTTCTTCTTGATCCTCAGGTTTCTTCTGATTTGTCAATCCCTTTTCTGGGTTTTCCATTGACTGTATTTGTTGATCAATTGAATCCTCTGTCATAGTATTTAATTGGTTCACTTTTTCTGTTATACTCTGTGTAGTCAAATTTTGAGCTTGTGTATTTGGGCTGACATCCCATTCTTTTCTGCAACCTCTTATTTCATCAGTAGCTGTAAGAATAGTTTGATAAATTGCTTTCAGCATAGAGAGAATTTGTTCCTGATCTTCCTCCATATTCTCTTAGCGATGTATTAAATTAAAAGCTTTGCAATCAAAGAATGTAAGAAAAAATTCAGTGAATATGGAACACAGCTGGGCTTCACAGCTGATAAGTGTCTCAAGGTTATAAGTCCTATCAATTGTCTAGACTGTCAGCCAAGTTTCTTTTAAACAATAACAGATTGTAATATCAGGTGTAGCCACAAGATGTCGCTCCTATATTTAAAATTTTCCTGTAGGTCCAAAGTTTTTATAATCTTTTCAGTTTTACTTCTTTTTTATAAGTAAAAACCCAGATCTTCAGTAAGAGTAGAAAGTCTTTTAGTCCACAAACTTTAAGAAGTAAAATTCCAATTAGGATCAAGTTATTCTTGCAACATTTTTAAACTTCCCTGGATAGTCAGTCGCCGCTGTTTTTAGAGGGAGGGGTAAAAATCTCCCTTCCCTCTCCACAGGGGGGGAAATTACTTAAGCAGCTTATGCAGGTAACAAAGGTAGTTAGGATTTAAGAAAGGTAGATCTCACCCAGTCTCTTCCGCGCTGGTTTAAAGTTGCCTGATGGTAAGTGTGACTTCGGCTATCTGCAGCCTAGTGATGAGCCATATTTCTATGGCCGGTCTTTCGTCCGCCGGTTTGGAAGGCTGCCCCAGAACAAACAAAAGAGCTACCACCCTTCTGCGATCATAGGGATCCCCTCCTTGCTGGTCGCCCCTACAGGGTGACTTTCGACCCTTTCCAGAGTTCCCCAGCAATGCGAAACTGGACATGGAAGATGGAGCTTGCCTTCCAAACATCCATGGCAGCCACCTGAGCAAACTGGAAGCCCAACATGTCCCACCTTTCTCACTACCTGCCAAACTCATAATCCCTAAGGTGGAGGCACAGGTAGATTTAAAAGTACTAGTTGACTCTGGATGCTCCCAGTGCGTTATTAGCTTGCCATTTGCCATGAAAAAGGGCATATAAGCAAAGCTGCTCTCCAAACCTGTGAGGTTTGAGCAAGCCAATGGCTCCCTAATGGGAGGAACTTTAGTCATGCAATTGACTGAACCCCTACACTTAGAAATAGGTGAGCACTGGGAGTTCATTCATTTCCTGGTGGCTTTGAAAATGACTGAGGCTGTGATCCTAGGATTAGCCTGGTTGGACAAATAGAAACTGTTTATCTGGTGGGAGAAGGGAATGAGGACTGTGAGTTACCTATAGGACCCAAGCCCCCCCCCCAATTCAATGGACATCACAGGAGACTTTAGCCCACCCCATGAGCTAGTGAATATGGCTGCCTCATCGCAACCAGGTGAGCCACTCATCCCCAGCGAGTACCAGGACCTAGCAGAGGCATTTAGTGAGAAAAAATGTGACTCCCTGCCTCCCTACCCGCCCAATGATTGCTCCACCGAACTGTTACCGGCAGCCAAACTCCCATGACCGAGAATGTACACTATGTCCCCCCTTGAAATGGAGGAGATGCAGCGATATGTGGACAAAAACCTAGTGAGGGGATTCATTGAATGGGCCAAGTCTGCTGTAGGAACCCCAGTGTTTAAAGAAAAAAAAAGTTGGGTCGCTTTGTCTCTGCATGGATTATAAAGGTCTGAACGCAGAGAGTGTGGAAAATAAATACCCCCTCCCCCTCCTGAAGGACTTACTAATCCACCTGGCAAAGGGGAGTGTCTTCACTAGGTTAGACCTGAGAGAGGCATATTACCGGGTGAGGATAAAGGAGGGAGATGAGTGGAAGACTGCTTTTAACTGTCCCATGGGGAGCTATCAATTAAAGTCATGCCATTTGGACTACAGGGGGCCCCATCTGTCTTCATGCAGCTGATTAATCAGGTTCTACATGACCATTTATACAAAGGGGTTCTGGTGTATCTTGATGACATCATAATATACAGCACGAATATGACTGACCACGTAAAACTAGTGAGAGAAGTGTTAAATAAACTGTTGAATGCTAAACTTTATGTCAAACTATCAAAGTGTGAGTTTCACCAGACCCGATTAGATTATCTTGGCTACAGAATTTCCAGTGAGGGCATTGAAATGGACCCTACCAAAGTGAAAACTGTAACTGAATGGCAGCCCCCAAAGACTCTCAAACAGCTCCAGAGCTTCCTAGGATTTGTCAACTTCTACCGTCAGTTCATCCCCTCCTTTGCTGAAATTGCCCTACCCCTTATGGAATTACTAAAAACAGGTAAAGGGGGAGGAAACTGCAACCAGGCCAACCACTAGCATGGACTATGAACTGTCAGACCTCTTTTGAGAACTTAAAAAGACTATTTGCTGTTGAACCGGTCTTAAAGCATCCCTGCCCAAGGAAGCCCTTTGTAATTCAAGCTGATGCTAGTGATGTGGCTGTCAGAGCTGTGCTACTACAAAAGAACCAGAGTGAGATCCTACAACCCCGTGCCTACACCTCAAAAAAAATCACTGTGTGCGAGAGGAGGTGGGCTGTGTAGGAAAAGGAGGCTTTTGCAATATGCTGGGCTCTATTAAACTGGAGACACTATCTAGAAGGGAGTAAGGTGCCTTTAGAGGTATGGACTGATCACAAAAATCTAGAAGCACTGAAAACTCCCCGCAAATTGTCCCCAAAACAAGTGCAGTGGGCGCAGTACTTTAACTGTTTTAACTTCACTTTAAAGTACATACCGGGAGGAAAACACTTCTTAGCTGATGCTCTATCCAGACTGCCCCAGTACAAAAGCCAGCGTGAAGAGGTTAATGAGGCAATTTATATCCAATCCACAAACAGCTTCTCAACTCACACCATGCAGAGTCCCACCTTCAAGGGCCCCTAACCCTGATGACTCTGGGGCAAAGAAAATAAAACGAGAGCTCCTCACCGACCAATGGTTCAAGGACAATCAAACCTCCCTAACATGCAGGGGTGGTTTGGCTTACAAGAAGGGAAAGCTATATTTGCCAGAGACCCTCTATCTAAATGCTCTCCAACATGGCCATGATGTAAAACAGGCTGGGCACTTTGGATATTTAAAAACACTATACCTCATCCACTGGCAATTCTGGTGGCCGGGATTGAAATGGGATGTGGAAAACTATATCCGGAGTTGTGCTATATGTGCCACCATGAAAAGAATTCCAGGGAAACCCCCTGGGTTATTGCAACAAGTGGCAGACCCTTCCCAACCATGGGAAGAAATTGCTATGGATTTTATAGTAGATCTACCTGAAAGAAGAGGAAATACAGTCATCTGGACTGTGATAGATCTGTTTTCAAAGCAGGCTCACTTCATTGCCTGCAAAGGGCTCCTGTCTGCCCAACGACTGACCAAAATGTTCTTGAAACACATCTACCAGCTGCATGGCACATCTAAATGAACAATTTCGGACAGGGGGGTGCAGTTCATAGCTAAGTTTTGGAGAAGTTTTCTTAAACTAATTGGCTCATCTTAAGGTTTATCATCTGCTTTTCATCTGTCTACTAATGGGGCCGCTGAATCCGCGAACTCAATGGTAGAGCAATATCTCAGATGCTATGTGAGCTACCAACAAACAAACTGGACTGACCTCCTCCCTTCCTCAGAGGTGGCTTACAATAACTCTGTTCACAGCAGACCGGCTTCATACCTTTTAAAGTGGCAACAGGAAAAGAGTTCAACCCAATACCCGAATACCCCCAGGCGCCCTCCGCTTCCCAGACACTTGATCAATGGGTGAGGGGGTTGGAAGAAGTTTGGAAAACCACAAAAACTGCTTTTAAAAAGGCTTCCGAGACATATAAAAAGCAGGCAGATAAAAAAGGGCTCCTCAAAGAACATTCCAAGTTGGGGAAAAGGTTTATCTGTCAACTAAATATTTATGGCTCAAATTAGCTAAGACATTGGGACCGAAGTTCTTGGGACCTTTCCCCATTGTAAAGATTATTAATCCGGTCACAGTGGAATTAAAACTCCCCAAGCTCTTAGGAAAAGTTCACCCTGTTTTCCATTGCAGCCTGTTGAAACCTTATCGGGGTTTCACTTTAAGACCTCCCTCTAAGAAGGCACCCGAACCCCTCATGGTGGCAGGACAGACTCACTATGAAGTAAAGCATATTCTTGATTCTAGAATTTTTAAAGGGAAATTGCAGTACTTAGTACAATGGAAGGGAAATTCGCTGTCTGAAGCCACTTGGGTGAAGTTTAGCAATGTGAAAGCTGACAGACTCATTAATAGGTTATATAAGAAACACCCTAATAATCCGAGAGGCAATTCCTAACATATGCTTTTGTTTACATTACAGGATTTGTCCTTTTTGTAAGGGGGGCCGGATGTCAACACTGCTAACATTGGATGTTTTTGCATTGACAACAGATGGAAATGTAGCCATTTTTTCCTTTCGCTTTTAGAGTTAGATGATGCTGGGAGGGGGGAGGTGAATGAGAGTTCATCTAGACATAACAACAATGAGCTTAGCATGAGAATCAATGTTAAAGAAATCAGTACTGATAAAGAATTGGCGGGCTGGAGAGGAAGCCCGCGCTTCAAGCTAATTGGGGAATGTGATTTATGACTGGTAATTGGAGGAGGGAATTGTGCTTTGATACTATGTGCCCAGGGGAGGGGAATTCAGTTTTTGGCTTTGATTATGTTAGTGCCGATGTTATGCTTCTCAAATAAAGATTCTTTAAGGTAAACAATGCCTTGAAGTTCTTTGAAGAGTTCCATCTGTCGGATCCATGACATAGGCTTCTCAAACAGTGCGTCATAAGCTCTGCAGTTTTTTCTTCTAATCCAGTTAATCGTGGCTTCTGGCATGATTTGAAACATAACCTTTTATGGGACATACTTTTCTTTTAAGATGTATTATGTATACATCCAATGGTGGGATTCAGCCATTTCGCACCAGATCGGCAGAACTGGTAGCTAATTTTTTGTTGCCCAGGCCCAGAATGGACTTCTGGAAGTGGCATCCACACAGAGAACTGGTTGTTCACATATTTGAATTCCACCACTGTATATATCTTATATATAGTATCACACACACACAACTTCTCTGTAGCAGAATTTACAGTACAAAGTACAAAAGATAGCGTTACATCAGTGTAAGCAAAGATTGAACCATAAACCAGAACTGAATTGTAAGAATACTCTTTTTCTCATCCAGCTAATTTCTGAAATAAGGAGGAATATGTTGATTTCTATATTCATATAAGCCTGGTATTTAATTAATTTCAGATCCAGAGAAAAGGTCCTTGCAGATAAGGGACAACTCGCCTTTTTAAAATTCTGAATTTTTCCACTATTGTTCTTGGGGGACAAAAATCCTACATTTTTCAAAACTGTATTTGTAAAATGGAATTTTGGACTTGCCCTGCTCCATTTCAATATCCATGGGAGAATCAAAGTTTGGGGTAGGGAGATCCAGATTAAGAAGACCAGAAGTTGACTTTGTGGATATACCATTAATGGGTATGGAAGGCAGTTGATTGGATGGCAACAGAAAAAAGATGGTCCCTAACTTTCTCTCCACTGTCCATTCCCAAGATATATATGCATTGGGATGTCTGCAAGCTGTGGTAAACAAAGTCATGTTTGTTGTCCACAGCAGCTCAGTCAAAGAATCTACATAAAAACTAGACATCTTCACTTTTTGGACCATACCACATGGACATCCCTGACACACATTCATTCATTTTCTTTCAGTTCGTTTTCGGGTTGTCATTTTAGCCCTGCTCCAGATGCTGAGAAAATAGCTTGATCAGAAGTAAGGATAGGCAAACTAGTTTAGAAAACTCTTGTATAAGATAGGAAATTCAATCATAATAAGCCTTTTGTTTTCTAGTCAGTAACACAATGTCCAACAGCTAATAAACCTAAATGTGAAATTAAACAATAATGCCTAGAAAGTAATTAGCTCAGTAGAATGGACAATTAATTATTCACAATTCTTGTAACATTACTTGTGTTATAGTTTTATACATTTCCTTTCAAGACCAGACTGGCTTATCCAAATAAAAAAGTTCAGTAAAATTCAATTCTGGAATTGGTATTAATGTTCCATATTTAGGCAGCTGTCAGAACCTCAAGGCACAATAGCTGATGCCTGGCCTGGCTTCTTTTGCCTTGGCTGATCTCAGATACACTCAGCAAGCTGGAACCTGCTTACCATGTTTCCGCAAAAATAAGACTGTGTCTTACATTAATTTTTGTTCCAAAAGACGCATTAGGTCTTATTTTCCAGTTAGGTCTTATTTTGGGGGAAATACAGTACTAAATGCGTCTGTCTGGCTGACGATCTTAACTGGGGCTTATTTTTGGGATAGGGCTTATATTACGAGCATCCTCAAAAATCATGCTAGGGCTTATTTTCCGGGGAAACACGGTAGTACCTGGCTGAAAGTTTATTTGGGCATATCAGGGCTACAGACTCATCTGGGAAGTCACAATCCCCTTCCATTGGGAAATCAGGAATCTACTCTATGTAAAGAGTGCCAATCTGCAACTGGATTTAGCTAACCTCTGTCAGAACCCATATGTTATTAAGGGGAACTCTCTCTCATTCTATTTCGTCTATTGTTCTGGGTTCTGTCATACTCCCGGAGAGGAGGGGGGAACTGCTGCGGGCTGTCTCTTTGTTTTCCCTATCACTACAATGTATCTCTCTCACTGTCTCTGCATACTTGCTCTTTTAACTGTTTCTCCCTTGATGTCACCTTGGGGGAGAAAGAAATGAGCCTCCAGCCATCTGGCTTATCTCCCATTGCGGAAGGGAAGGTGCGAAGCCACAACAACATCATTACGAGCCCGGGAAAGACCAGTGTTATCAGCAACTTTCCCACAACGGACTTAACACCTGAGGATTGGCCCATTTGAACTGACCGGATGAACTATTGGGGTGGGGTTTGCTGGGGACTCTTTTAACCTATTGATCTGAGCGGGAAAACTTCAGGTCCTGTCTATTATGCCTGCTATCAGCTTCTCCTAATAAAAGTTCCTTTTGGAAGAAACTGATTCCACGAGTTCTGCTTTCTTAGGATGAGGTATTGAAGTGGGCCCTGACAGCCTCTTCATTTACTCCAATCTCTCATCTCTGTGACCCTCTTTCTGACTTCATTTTCCTAGTGCCATTTGGAATGTTGCCACAGCTACATAAATCCACTAGGATGTAGACTGAGAAATTTCAACAAGTGGCTCTTTGTCTGCTCCAATTGTATTTTGAATTATTTTTTTTAATGTCCTTGGTCAAAGCAGGAACATTTGTGCTGAGAAAGGAAATGCCTAGAGGATATTTTCAGAGCCAATTCTCCTAGCCTGCAAAAGCAGTCTGATGAACAGAGTTTGGTGACTACTTTCTCTCCAATCCACAGCCATGTCATACTGGGCAGATGGGAGAGAGACGGGAACATGATAAAAAAAATTGGTTGGATTAATTTGCATGCTCCCGAGCTAAAAACACAAGTCTTGGCTGTCTTGAACAAATGTCTTTTCATGCATTCATGTATTTCACAGACCTGTTTGTGTTGTAGTTGCTATTATTGCTGTTGTAAACCTGCAAACATTATCTCCACTCTCATAGGATTAGTTTTCCTTTAAATGAGGTCATGAAATCCATGAAGCTCCAGTTTGAATATTATGCCATAATAATGAAATGTATGGCAATGGAGTGTCCTGCCAACAGTGTAGATGAGATGTGACTTTCAACAGCAAGATTAATCCTCCCACATAATCCATCCTCCACTGACAGTTCTCCTGATCTGTATCTCCAGAAATGATGTATATCATGCTTCGGTGCTCTGGGTTCAATTTAGAGGAGGTTCTTCAAAAAGGAGCATCTGCCTCTAACTCATTAAAGCAACTATGGTATAGGAAAAAAAGGCTGGCTCTTATATTTTCTGAAACATGTTTTCAGAATTGATCCTGAAACACAGCACAGCCCTAATCTATACCTCTTCTACCACTTTATCAACTGTCCTATTACTATTAAAACACTCAGAGCTACAATCTGGAGCCCAACAATGGGGGGGGGGGCGCAGCTCCCAATGCATTCAGGCTGGCACCCCAACTCCTCCAATCCACGTAATAGCTCACTACTAACCAGAGCATTACATTTCAAATGCTTCATTTAATTTTTTTTATAATATGTTATTGGTTTTCCAATTTTACATTTAAGTATTTGAAAAGCAACGTGCTGGCAGGGTTAAACAATAATTCAATAACATAAAGTTTAGTACCAATCTCAGGTTACATCATCAAACATTTCTTCTCTTTTTCCCTTAATCAAATTAGTACAATTCTGATTAAATCAACTCAATAAAAACATCATTGTTACATTTATCAATACATTTTAGTTTATACATATTTTAATTAATCTGGGTATAACAATCCATGTCCTATTATTAATTTTTACTTGATTTTTAAATTCTCACCAATATTCCAATCAACCTTTAAAATCCATGATTTTCAAGCTCTAGGTTACCAAGGTTTCCCTTACCTCACTTCATAAAAAACTATAATATCCAAAATACACGTTTTACCTGTTTAAATGTAATCTTATTCTATTTCCTAGAGATTTTCTATTTCCCACCATACTAAATTTTCTGGTTAATAATAAAATATCCCCCTTTAGTAAATCATAGCTATTATACTTATTGCCTGGGTTAATCAATAAGTCAAACATATTCCTAATAGTTAATTTTTAGTTCCCTTTCAATCCTAATTTTTCAATATTATACAAATCAGAGCCTTATTTCCCACTAATTTCCAACTATTTTAAACCTAATAACCCAGATTCCCCTTATCTCAGCCTCTCCTTTTAACCCTCTAATTAACAAGGTAGATTCCCCTCTAATAAATCAAATCCCCAATCTTCAATCTTATTCTAGCTTTCTTCCTTTGCCAATTAGGCTTCCATATCAATGCTTTTAGATCATTCAGTGGGTCTCCCTCCATTTTCATGTATAGTATTTGTATCAGAGGAGACCAATTGATTGCCAGTTTTCTGGGAGGGCTGGCCTGTTTATATTCATTAGATTGTCCTGCAATTCCAGTCCCCCATCTTTGCTCTAATATATTTGCCTTTAATTCACTTTCTTTTTCTTTTTCTGAAGTTTCTTCTGGATTGTATAGAGAGTCTTTTCCATTTTCAATATTGTCCCTTCCTTTTCTGGATTGTCCATCATCTGTACTTGTTGATCGATTGAGTCTTCTATCTTAATATTTGGCTGTTCCATTTCATCTACTATCTTGTGTATTGTTGATTCTTTAGGTATAATCAGGATTTGGCTTTGTGTATCTGAGCTGTCATCTTGGTCTTTTTTGGGGAGTGTCATTTTGTCACAAGCTGCAAGGATAGTTTCATGTATTGCTTTTAGCATGGCTAAAGTTATTTTCTGGTCCTCGTCCATCTTTTTTGGTATTTATAAACAGTCTTTCTAGTAGAAATTATTTGTTAAACAAAAATCAGTAAGGGTTTACATTCACCATTTAGATATGCCAGTTTCACTGCCCAGCTGTTTTTTCCAAGGTCAACACAGTCTTATCTAGGTCTGGGCTGTAAGCCAAGTCTCTTTTTATGAAATGGCAAATAACAAATTGTCATACCAAGTTCCACCACAAGATGTCACTGATACCATTTAAAGTTTTTAAGTTCCAAATTCTTCCAGGTTCTGTCCCAGTTTTATTTCTTCTTTACAGGTAATAATAAAATCTTCCAATAAAAATAAGACACTGTAGGGTCCCCCAGTTTCAAAGGCATATAAATCCAAAATTCAATTAAAATTATTTTTTTGGATGATTAGTTCCCCTGGGTAGTCAGACGTCGGCACTTGGAGGGTGGGGCAAGAATTTCCTTCCCTCTCTCCTCACAGGGGGATAATACTTCAAGAAGCTTTTACAGGAAACTACTTAGGGTGTAGAGAAGATAAAATCTCATCCGGCTTCTTCCGCGTTGCTTTCAGTGTGCTTGATAGTAAATTTGACTTCGGTCATCAGCGGCTGGGTGACAGGCCATATTGCTATGGCTGGTCTTTTTTCCTGTCGGTCTGAAGAGCTGCCCCGGATCAAACGGAAGAGCTGCTGCCATTCCGCGATCAGCGGGAGTCCTCTCCTTGCTGGTTGCCCCTACAGGGCGACCTCTGATCCTTTCCAGGGTCCCCCAGCGAGATAAAACCAGACGGTGGAGATGACGCTCGCCCCACACATCTGCCAACGCCATGATGGCAAACCAGAAGTGAAATGCTTCATTTAATTTTTAATGATACAAAACTTAGGACAGATCCTCCTTTACTCTCATGCTCACTGCACCATGATCAATCAATCAGTATAAAACTGGAAGGGACCTTAAAGGTCGTCTAGTCCAATCCCCTGCACAAGCAGGAGACCCTATACCATTTCAGACAAGTGAAGAGTAGTGTCTACTCTCTTCTTAAAAAATAAGTTGACCTCCTCTCCTCTTTGTGGCAAGCTCTCAAATACAAGAATACTGCTAAAATGTCCACCCAATTCTTCTTTTCTCTCGACTAGCCAAGCCCATATCCTGCAACCATTCTTCATACGTTTTAGTCTCTGACTGTGTGGTTGAAAAACACAGCTTAAAAAACCTGGCTCTTGTTGCTTTTATTGTCTGCCACTAAATGTTAAAATCTCATGTCTGAAAAGTTCTTGCCTGCTACAGACATAACTAATTGTTGAAATACCCTTGTTGTGATTATGGCATGTTACATAAATTCACAAAAGTAAATCATTCATCAAAATCTTAACTCCAATCCATCTGGCAGGAAAATAGCACAATAATGCCAAGATAAGTAGACACAATCAATTGGTGCATGAAACTCAGGGAGGAGGGAGCTGGCTGGCCAAAAAGGAACAGGACTTGTTTTATCCTAGTTTGCTGTTATATCAGGGCAAAGTTCCTGCTGCATTTTGGGGTATTCTTTTTGCATTCAGAAACATGTGGAGCATTAGCATTATTTTGCTTCATGTCACTTTTATGGAAGAGACAAAGGGATTTTGTGTGTGTGTGTGTGTGTGTATGAATTCATAGAATCATTGGGTTGGAAGGGACTTAGTGGTCATTGAGTGCAACCTTCTGCTCTGCACAGGATCCACTTGAACATTCCTGAGCATCAAGCCTACATTGGACTGTTTCTAGCGGATAACTGTTCTACTGATTGAAAAGTTCTTCTTGATGTCTTGCCTGAACCTCCCTTCCATGTAATTTTAGTTTTGGTCCTGTTCTCTGGGGCAATAGCACATGTCCATTTTTCTTCTGTGCAACAGCCCTTCAGATATTTGAAGAGGATTATCACATCTTCTGAAGTATCTTGACTGAAGATACACAGATTTTTTAAAACTCCCCATAGTGCTTGGTTTCCTCATTCTTCCAACTTGCTAGCCCTTCTCTGCAGTTGCTTCAGTTGTCATTGTCTTTTTTAAATTGAATTATCCATACAATCCTCCAATGACATAATTATGTGAAAATCAATGCGGGATATTCTTGGATCTTGATTAGCTAGGAAGCAGCAAAGAAACATTTCTTGCATCAGCTAAGAAATAATTGATAATTGTACTACACAGGCATCTATTGGATAAACTGTGTTACACCTATATTTCCAATAAAACACATTGCAATCCATCCACCTAACCATTAAAATCATAATATTACAGCCAGTAATAATAGCACAGATCAACAAGTTATAAGATCTGAAAATAACAAAAGGAATAGTATGAGTAGGTGTTGGAAATAATGGTATTGCACATAAATGCTAGGATTGCTATTTTGGATGTCGATATATTAAGATGTAGTCTTGAAGAACATGATTAATTAAACAGTTCTATTTCTGTACAGATTTAGGATCAGTGGTGGGATTCAGCCGGTTCGCATCACTTCGGCAGAACTGGTAGTTAATTTTTTGTTGCCCAGGCCCAGAATGGACTTCTGGAAGAAAACCGATTGTTCACATAATGTGTTTGAATCCCATCACTGTTTAGAATGATATATTCAGAACAGACAAATATGAGCAAACAATATGATGGAGAACTAAAAAGAAAAATCTTGGTGTGCACTAACTGAAGTATTGTGTTATATCAGAAAGTAATGATTTCAAAGTACCACATGGGTGTCAAACTGCCGGCCCATGGGCTGGACGTGTCATCGGGAAGCCTCGCCCACCCCATTGCCGGCAATGGCAAAACTCTCCCGATACGTCTCGCAACGTCACTTGACGTTGTGAGTTTGACATGTCTGAAGTACCATATTTCAGTTATAGGCCTCTTCCCTTGGTGAATGTAATTGCTAAGATTTTAACTGTGATTTGAGCCCATGGTTTACAGGTTGTTCTTTTTTTTCAAAATTGTGCATCCAACTCAGGCTGGATTCATATGGTGTCATCAAAATGCCACAAGAGGATTCACAAATTAAGCATTCATTATAATTCAAAATAAACAGAATCCAGCTGTTATTTATTTCAACACTGAAAAAAGTTTTAATATAGTTATGTAGATATCTCTGAAATAGACTGATTCCTTTGAATTTCCCAAAAGATTGTACATTCTTTGCTATTTCCAGGTCATGAATGTTTATGAATGTGAGTTGTCTCTTTGTCATGGGAAACGTAAAACCATAAGATTTTGCTTTCCAGTCATAAGTCCTTTTACTCACATGTTAAATTCATGTTTACAAATGTGTATTAATTACTAATCATAAATGAATCACCATGTGACATTTGAAAAAAAACCCGGACACCTGCTTATTTTCCATTGCACACATCTACCTGGAACATATATTAGAACAGGATTACTAGAGAAGGTCTGACATACTTATGAATTCAGGCCTCTGTTCTCTCTAAGATGAAGGGCTGAGATACTAATCAATGATGTTGAAGATACTATTTTGTGTTTTGTATTCTAATTACAAAGGTATTATATTTATCTGTGTTCTCTGCATGTGTATCTAAATACTTCTCTGACATTTAATCAAATGGCTTTAGGAACAAAAGCCACATACAGATCTGCAATGAGAAAAACATTTCTTAATTGGCTTCTTACAGAGAAATCTAAGGAAGACAAAAGGGAGGATTGATTGCAGAATCAGAAAATGAGGCCACTGTTCAATCAGCAAGATTACAATCTGGGTGGCTCTAAAAAGGCTGCAATCTGTTCATCTGTTCCTTGAGTGCTGGTACAAGATGATGTTACAAGATATTTGCTACTGGATGCCATGTCCTCATGTCATCCTCAAACATTAAGCACCACAGAATGAGAGGGCAAACAGAAAAACAAGCCACATGGGTTTTCTTTCCTCTTCTTTGTTCAATAGTTATGTTAGGATTTAATCTCTGGTTGGTTATCTCCTTTAAAATCCACATTTTAAACCCACATTTTATCTCCTTTAAAATCCACAAGCAAGAAAATATGCCCACATTGTTCCCCATGAAAGAGACAAAAGTTCCTTATGAGGGAAAATTTGTCTCTTACGAAAATCCCTGTAGGTCAAATAGAGATCTCAGCAAGCAGATAGAAATCTATAACAGGACCTCCCATTTTGTGTTGTCTCGGGACTTTTCACGATTTACCCTTAGCTATTGCACAAACTTGCTTTGGCATCATCTTTCTTCTGCTAGGTCTGCCTGTTCCTGCAGTCCATGAATGAACACATGCCAGTGTTAAAGTAATATTTTCCCCTTTATTTTAACACTAACTGAGGACAGCATCATAAAAAAAACCTCTCAGGCTTTGTTAGTAGTACCTTGGAGGGAGGTTTGGTGGCTGCTGTGATGGAAAGGGAACAGGAAACGGCCTTGAAGGGCAGGAGGAGGAGCTGCTGCCAAGGTGAGATAGGTGGGGCTTGAACCCCGGGGCAAAAAACAAACATGGACAAGCCTCTCCCTGGTTCACATGAAAATAAAGAGAGGGAGGGGGAAGCACATTCTGACCTGTAAGATTCTCTTAGTAACAGCTGTTCCAATAAAAATAGTTTTAGACGTCTGTAGCATTAGTGCTACAGACGTCTACCTTATAGTACAGAAACATGTCTGAAACATGAAACAAGAGACGCAATAGAGTCAGAATAAGGATCACCTATGGTGACAACAAATTTCATGCCAGTATAGTCTTTCACCTACTCAAATGTAGGTGATTAGTATAGCCATGGAAAGAGGCAATTGTGACAGCAATTATCCAGATTAAATCTGTGCTATTGATTTTGGGCTTAACTGTCTTCAAATAATAGACGCAGATTTAAAATGTACATAATTTATTTGCTATTATAACTTTTTAAAGAAAATAAGAAACAAAGAGGATGCAACTTATTGCAAATTATTCTTATATATTTAAATGAGTGGCATGGTGGCCTAGTGGTGAAGATGCTCACTTCCCACTTGAAAGGTTGAGAGTTTAATTCTAGGTAGTGGCAGAAGTTTCTCTCCCAGGACACAAAGAAAAAATATCTGCTGTCTGGTGTTAGGAAGGGCATCTGGCCAGTAAATGCTCAGTTCCATCCAGTCACCCCGACTCTACCCTGAATAGGGACTACAGGGTCATAAAAAGAGATTTTTTTTATTTTTATACACTTAAATCATTATTGGAGAAAAAACTGTATGTGTAAATACACTAGTTTCATCAGAAATACACAAGTTGACTTCCATTAAAAATGAAAAATCAATATGCTGATTCATTGAATTTTTGCTAATATTGATGATTTTTGCAAAATCTTGATGTTCTATGCCTTTCTCTGCAAAGCAAATAAAATGAGAATGCTGACACAATCCAACTTAAATTCAGTATTTTAAACTTCTACTGAGTTCAGGGGAGAGATGTAAGCATTTAGTTTTTCCTTTGAGCAGCTCCAAATCAGAGAAGACTTGCTTTTTCATGAAAGTTTTCAGTAATTTGAGAAGCGAGAAGTAAATAGTAACGCTGAAATATATCACTGTCAAATATGCCTATGAAAAATAGTGATTTGAAATTGTATGGCTGTTTCCTTTTTGTCAGCTACTGAGGTTGTTATTCCATATATTCTGAAATAGTTCAGAGTGAGTACTGTATACAATTCTGATCTCTGACTTTTTATTGTGATTGGTATATTTGAAGATATATTCCTTAAAATTCTTTTATTTACAGGAAGTCCTCGACTTACAAACACAATTGGGACTGACTCTTCAATGCGATGTCAAATGACCATTTTGTTCAATGATTGAATCACAGTCTTGACACTCCTGGTTGCAGTCATTAAGCAAAGATTGTGAGTCATTAAGTGGACAGAGTCCCATGTAAGGAGTACAGGATGCCTCAGTGTGGTGAAGGAAGCCCTAGGAGGCCAGGCACAGTCTATGGGTGAGCTGGAGGGGTGCTGTAGTATGTTGCAAAGCTTTATTTCAATCTAAAATCAGAAACTGTATGCATTAGATTAATTGAGGTCAACAAAGAGCTAACTCTTTAGCTCCTTGCTGACCTCTTGTGTTCAATATAAGGATCTGATGAGAACAAAGAGCTAAATTGCTCCTGCAATTCCAATATTAGATCCCATCTGTTTAAACTCTAAAGAGCACATACGGTAGATTAAAACACAGAGATCTGATTTCAAAAATGTAAATGTGAGATGATTATCAAACACCTGAAATGAGATCATGTGCCCGCAGGGGTGTATATGTGTGTATGCAATATTTTGCAATAGTTGGAAATCCTGTGAAGGTAGTCCTCGATTTACAACAGTTTATTTAGTGACTGTTCAAAGTTACAAAGGCACTCAGAAAAATGACGTATGACCATTTTTCATACTTACAATCATTGTAGCATCCCCATGGTCATGTGAGCAACATTCAGACATTTGGCAACTGACTCATGACAGTTGTAGTGTCCCAGGGTGAAGTGATCCCCTTTTGCGACCTTCTGACAAGCAAAGTCAATGGGAAAGTCAGATTCACTTAACATTTTTGCAACTAACTTAACAACTGCAGTGTTTCATTTAACAACTGTGGCAAAAAAAGGTCATAAAATGGGACAAAATTCACTTAACATATGTCTTGCCTAGCAATTTAGAAATTTTGGGCTCAACTGTGGTCATAAGTAGTAATGTATTTAGAATTGCAAGCTTCCCTGAATTGTGCAACTTTTGCATAAATGTATAGGAATGTGCATTTAACTATTTCTGATTGTCCATTTTAATAACTGTTATTTAATTTATTTTTTTATTTAGTTGGTATTCCAGATGGATACACAAAATACAAATTTTCTGTCTCCGTTTGGTCTCTTACTTTAGTAATTTATTCATAACCCAAAGTGAATTATTGACCCTGCCACTACTTTTCAGTTTAGGTTGATTTCATGTTTGTTTTGTTTTGTTTTGTTTTCTTACTTCTAATGCACTGCTTTTTCTAGTTCATTCTAGGAGAAGCCCCTAGAACAGAGGTCCCCAACCTTTTGGGCACCAGGGACTGGTTCCATGGAGAGAGGTTTTTTCACGGACCGGAGGGAGCGTGGTTTTGCCTGCTGCCTGCATCCTAAGGATGGGGCTTCACTTGTTTGCACGGACTGGTTTCTGTCATGCCGCAGCCCGGTGCCAGTCCACGGACCAGGGGTTAGGGACCCCTGCCTAGAATGAAGAAACAGAAATGTAGACATGCATGGTCATCTTGATGATATTTATAACTTGTTTGATGGTGCAAGGTATTTTTTCATATTTTGTTATTAATGAATGTGGAATAATTACTAGATTTATACTAGTACTGGAAGCTCTGGCTGAGAAAGACATCTGGTAAAAACTGTAATATGGAATCTCCAAATGGTGAAGACAAAGTAGGAGAAATATGGATTAATTTCTTAGCTATGTTTTGTATCTGCTGATGTGACCTAGTCTCAATCCATAATCCAGGAACCCCTATAACAGCTGTTATATTAATTTTCATGACTATTCAAAAGAAGCATCAAGTATAAAAAACAGCAACAAAGCAGTTCAATGGAAAATTTGGAGAAACTTTCCTACATCTTAATTTATGATGCATCCAAGACCAAGAAGTTAGAAAAGAAAAAAAATGTATCAGTTGCAGTGCTTATATTCATTAGGAAACATACCAAAAGTTGAGCTGAGGCCAAAAGCCTCACCAGCATTCTGTTTCATCAACAAATTACTTTAGGTTTTCTATGCCTGAAGACTGTCAGGTCCATCATATCTCTTCACCCTTCTTCCCTTGTTGAAGGCAGATTTTAGGATTTTGTGTTTTCTGTTCACGATTATTTGCTCTGAACCAGATTTCACCTGCAACCTTCAAAGAATTGAAAAAAATGGAAAATAAGATTCACTGCTATGAGTTTTAAAACCTATTCAGCAAAAGCACACATTTGATTCAAGTAGAGGAGTGAATTTGGAGCAAGGACTCTGAGTGATTGCTACTTCATTTTTTCCATATATACAATAGTAATTTTTCAACCAACATGCTGTCTGAGTTTACATGCTAATACATATTTAATTCCTAATCCTTTCTTCTTTCCTCCAGCCAATGGTAAAATAAATTCCAGGTTTGATAATAGTCCGTTTCTTCTTTTTCTTTCAGTCTCCTAGTCAATCTGTCTATTTCTGCGCATTCTAGTATTTTTTAATTATTTCTTCATCTGATGGTATTCCTTCATTTTTGCAGTGTTGCACAAATATAATTCTTGCCGCTGTTGTGACATGCAAAGTCAAGTATAAGCTTTGTTTATTAGTCTTTTCTGGCATTATACCTAAAAAAAAAAAAGTTCAGGTTTAAAATCAACATGTTCTCCTAACATCTGTTCTAGCCAAGTATGTATCTAATATAGTAAATTGAACAATTATTAGAATAATGATTTGTCTGCATAACTGCAATAATGATGTGTCTGCATAATTGCTAGAACAA
>BFFQ01009281.1:0-10005 GCA_003402635.1 Protobothrops flavoviridis
GGCCAGAATTTCAGAGTTTCTTCATGAGAAAAGATGAGCTTTCAGCTCATAAGGGGTGCATCCTTTGGGGAAGTAGGGTCATAGTCTCGAGCTCTTTAAGGCCCAAGGTCATAGAGTCTCTGCACGAGGGTCATCCGGGAATAGTCCGGATGAAGGCACTTGCAAGGAGCTACCTTTGGTGGCCAGTGCTAGATAAAACCATCGAGGCCCAAGTACATGGTTACTACACGTGCCAGCAATCCAGACCGGAGATGCCGCAAGCCCCTGTCCACCAATGGGAGGACACTCACACACCGTTGTCAAGAATCCACATTGATTTTGCCGGGCCCTTTCACGGACAGCTGTTCCTAATAGTGGTAGATAGCCATTCTAAATGGTTAGAGGTCGCACCAGTCCCTACTATGACTACTGCCAGGACCATCCAGGAACTGCGCAGAATGTTTGCAACACACGGACTTCCAGACGTGTTAGTCTGAGACAATGGGGCTCAGTTTACCGCTTCTGAATTCCAGTCTTTCCTCAGGGCAAATCTAATACAGCACGCCATGTCGGCTCCCTTTCACCCGGCCTCAAACGGCCAAGCAGAACGCATGGTCCACACAACCAAGGAATCACTAAAATGGATTGTCACAGGGGATTGGCACCACAGACTGGCAGATTTTCTACTCTGCCAACGCACAACTCCCTGTACCACCACGGGCAGAAGCCCTGCCGAACTCAGATGGGGTCGACGTTTGATCACCAAGCTGGACAGGCTGCACCCCGACCGGGTTGCCTCGAACTCTGCTCAGCCAAAGGCACCTCGGAATTTGCAAGTGGGTGACCTGGTTTGGACCCAGAATTACGAGCAAGGGGCTTTGTGGGTGGCAGCCATGGTTGTTAAGGTGTCGGGACCACTCTCTTATGAGGTGGTCCTGGAAGATGGGCAAGTCATTTGCCGGCACATTGACCAGCTGCCTTGGAGGCTAGCGAACCAGTCGCTGGCTCAGGCCTCTCAAGAGGGCCGTGCAATAGTGGCCCAACAGAGGAGCTTGCATGCTCCAACAGAACTCTTACTCAAGGAGACGGGGAAAAGGCCGTAGGAGAGCTTCCCCCGGACAGACAGACATTATCCACTGAACAGGACTGGCAAACTGCACTGAGGGACAGCCCTGCAGACTTTGCTGCATGATTGGACTTTGGTTTGGGCTGACTGGGAATGGCCAGCCAAAGGGACCCGAGTCAACCTGACTTCACTGGACCTCAGAGTCCTGGTCTACCCAGCCAAGCAGGCAAGCGGGTAGACCAGGAGACCCCTGAAACCCCTAGATGTTCAGAATGGTCAAGAAGGCCGCCTAAATATCTGCAGGACTATGTCCAGCAATTGAGAGTTTGAGCCATCTAGGGGGAAGGGGTGTAATGTATTGGCCACAACTGTTTTAAATCACTTGCTTAATGTCTGACCTACATTGCTGTATTGTTTAACAGTTGCTGTTACTGAAAGCCAGACTGGCTGTCTCCAAGCTGATAATGAGGTTTGGGGTGGGAAACTGTTACTTTAAACCTATTGGTTGCCACCTAGAGGCTAACTTTATAAATAGCTGTGCAGCAGCCTTTAGGGCTGCTTCTGTTCTGAGTTAATAAACGTGTTTGCTGTTTCAACACTCTGCTTCATTCAATGTCTAAAGAACTGAAGATACAACAGCTTCTCTCCCCGCTTATTGCAATAAATGAAACAAAAGGCCTTCACTGTGTCTTGGCTGGTTATTGGTCAGGCATGCTTGTCGAGCCCTGCGAGGCCGACTTATCCGGGAGGCAGGGAGGCCACCCGCTACTCCCGCCGCCCACCGACAACCCCACACGTGCATTACCATTGCCGCCGCTGTGCTGGTGATTACTGCAGGACCGTCTCGTCCGGGCGGCAAGGGAGCCAGTCGCAGCGTTGCCGGCCCCTTCCTGGGCTCCACCGGCACCACCGCTGCTCAGCCATTCTCCGCTGACGTCATCCTTCAGCGCCTCGCCGGGTCGACACTTGACAGAGGGGAGGCGGATGTTTGACGCTCTCCGCCTCTCTCAATGAACTTGTTGCCGGCCAGCTCGGGTGGGAAGCTGGCCTGCCTATGGACAGGGCTGGAGCGAGGCTGCATGGCTGGACGGTGGGGGAGGGGCTAGGGCCCGGGTTTTCCTCCTGCAGACCGGATGGTGGCTTGAAGGGTGGGGTTAGGTCCGGTAAGGGTGGGGCAGGCGCGTTTCCTATGTAAGGCACTGGGAGCAATCCACTCCCAATGCTGACTTTATTCTTGTACGGAGTGAATTAAACTACCGTTCGTCTCTCGTTCCTGCTTGCCGGCTATTTTGTGGAGCACCAAGACAGGATGACCTGACAGTAAGTCAGCACTTCAATTTAGTGAGTTAGACTAGAATAATAAAAAGTAAAGGTTAAAATTCCTTCCTTGTATTTGATCTCCGCACATTATTTCTTGATAAAAGAAAGGCCAGCCACAGTATTTAAATGTCAGTTCAAAGAAATCATCAAAGGAAGTCAAGGCTGAACTTCCAATTGTTTTCTCTTGTTTGAAATCCCCTCAGGTAGCAAAAAAAAGTCATCTTGTTTTTATAAATATACATAAGCCAATAATTCACAGCCAAATAGCCTGTTCTCTTTTGTACAATATTTGTGCAGAGTTAGAATCATCTGATTTTAAGTCTTGACATCATCCATTCAAGTCCTTGGCATCATCCTTCGCCAGTAAGAGCGCAGCATGCCTGGATGTGCCACTGGTGATCTTTAATAGATGTTAGTTTCAGGAACTGAGAAAGTTCAGCTACCGTCATGCAGTTTTTAACATCCTGTTTGTTAGCAAAGATGAGCAAGCCTGCTTTTCTCAAGTCCTCATGTGCTAACGTTTTATACAGTCCTTCTTTAGTTACAGAAATTCTCTCTCGTCTGTGCTATCCACAACAACTATCACAAACTCAGTATTTGTATAATATGTGTTCCATGATGATCGAAGAGATTCTTGGCCTCCAATATCCCACATAAGAAAACATGTATTATTAACTACAATCTCTTCCACATTTCTACCTATTGTTGGGGAAGTATGCACTACTTCATTCATAGAAAACTGATAAAGAATAGTAGTTTTTCCTGCATTATCAAGCCCAACTATCATCACTTTGTGCTCCTTACAGCCAGAACGAAGCAAAGGTGGTCTCCCGTCCGGTAGCGGCAGCTCTTGAGGATGAACTGAGAACGGCTCTCATGGACAATCCATGGTTACGGGGTAATCACGGGTTGTTGACTCGGCGGGACGGGCTGGCTTGGTATGGCAGCAAATTGTATGTCCCACAGATACTACGGAGTCGTGTGTTCCACCGTTGTCACGATTCGAAACAGGTGGGCCACTTTGGATTTCTGAAGACATTACATCTGGCCAGGCGTCAGTTCTGGTGGCCCCGGATGCGGACAGACGTGGAAACGTACGTTAGGGGCTGCCCTGTGTGTGCTGCCTCCAAGCCCAACCCGGGGAAGCCCATGGGGTTGTTGCAATCAGTGGCTGACCCAGACCAACCATGGCAAGACATAGCGATGGACTTTATCGTGGAGCTGCCTGAAAGTCGGTGATATACGGTGATTTGGACCGTGGTAGACCTATTCTCCAAGCAGGCTCATTTTGTTCCCTGTAAGGGGTTACCATCGGCTTGGAGATTGGCACGGATGTTCCTGTCGCATATCTACCGTCTTCATGGAGCCTCGCGTCGGATCATCTCAGACCGCGGGGTCCAATTCACAGCTCACTTTTGGCGCGACTTTGTACGCCTCCTAGGATCTTCCCAAGGGCTCAGTTCAGCCTACCACCCGAGCACCAATGGAGCTGCAAAACGGGCAAATGCCACGGTGGAGTGGTACCTTTGGAGGTATGTCTCTTACCAACAGACGGATTGGGTAGATTTGGTGGTATTCGCGGAAGTGGCGTACAACAATGCTGTGCACAGTAGTACCAGCTTCACCCCCTTCCGGGTGGTTTCTGGCAGGGATTTTGTCCCAATACTGGAGTGCAGCTACCAGGAATCCCAACCCTGTCAGCCCAGTGAATGGTTGGCCCGAGTTAGCGGGGTGTGGGGTGCGGTGAGAAAGGCCCTAGCAAAAGCAAGAGATACTGCCAAGGTACAAGCGGATAAAAAGCGGAGGGCCCAAAAACCATTCAGGGTGGGTGATCTGGTGTATCTTTCCACGAAATACATACGGCTCCGGGTCCCTTGTAAAAAGTTGGCACCGAAGTATATCGGTCCTTTCTGAATTGCACAAGTTATTAACCCTGTGACTGTGCGACTCCAGCTCCCTCGGTTTCTAGGTAAGCTACACCCAGTATTTCATAGCAGCCTACTGAAACCAGTGTCCCATGACCGTCCAACGGAGGCCCCAGGCCCCGTTGCACCTGACCACTATGAGATTCAGGAAATCCTTGACTCACGGGAGAAAAGGGGTGGTCTGTACTATCTTGTCCTGTGGAAAGGGTACCCCCTGTCGGAAGCATCATGGGTGAAACACACTGATGTGCACGCCCCCCGCCTACTCAGGAAGTACCATCACAAATATCCTGGCAGGCCGGGTGGGTAACCAGGGGGTACGGGCACAAGGGAACATGATCATTAACCCTGTTCTGCTTGTCTTCCAGGGGGACCCCTGGTAGGGGGAGCCGCATGTCGAGCCCTGCGAGGCCGACTTATCCGGGAGGCAGGGAGGCCGCCCGCTACTCCCGCCGCCCACCGACAACCCCACACGTGCATTACCATTGCCGCCGCTGTGCTGGTGATTACTGCAGGACCGTCTCGTCCGGGCGGCAAGGGAGCCGGTCGCAGCGTTGCCGGCCCCTTCCTGGGCTCCACCGGCACCACCGCTGCTCAGCCATTCTCCACTGACGTCATCCTTCAGCGCCTCGCCGGGTCGACACGTGACAGAGGGGAAGAGGCTGTTTGACACTCTCCACCTCTCTCAATGAACTTGTTGCCGGCCAGCTCGGGTGGGAAGCTGGCCTGCCGATGGACAGGGCTGGAGTGAGGCTACATGGCTGGATGGCGGGGGAGGGGCTAGGGCCCGGGTTTTCCTCCTGCAGACTGGATGGTGGCTTGAAGGGTGGGGTCAGGTCCGGTGAGGGTGGGGCAGGCGCGTTTCCTATGTAAGGCACTGGGAGCAATCCACTCCCAGTGCTGACTTTATTCTTGTACAGAGTGAATTAAACTACCGTTCGTCTCTCGTTCCTGCTTGCCGGCTATTTTGTGGAGCACCAAGACAGGACGACCTGACACAGTTGCTGTTACTGAAAGCCAGACTGGCTGTCTCCAAGCTGATAATGAGGTTTGGGGTGGGAAACTGTTACTTTAAACCTATTGGTTGCCACCTAGAGGCTAACTTTATAAATAGCTGTGCAGCAGCCTTTAGGGCTGCTTCTGTTCTGAGTTAATAAACTTGTTTGCTGTTTCAACACTCTGCCTCATTCAATGTCTAAAGAACTGAAGATACAACAGCTTCTCTCCCTGCTTATTGCAATAAATGAAACAAAA
Source organism: Protobothrops flavoviridis (assembly GCA_003402635.1). Lineage (NCBI taxonomy): Eukaryota > Metazoa > Chordata > Lepidosauria > Squamata > Viperidae > Protobothrops > Protobothrops flavoviridis. The sequence continues at coordinate 5,545 of BFFQ01009281.1, forward strand.
GGCCCTCACTGTGTCTTGGCTGGTTATTGGTCAGGCGAGCTTGCCTCTGGCCATAAAGGAAAGTAGCCAGGAGCACATAACACAGACCAAAATGGCTTTCTACCTAAAAGACAGATAAAAAATAACTTAGGAATGATCCTAGATGTTTTAGAGTACTATGAAATTCATCCAGGGAAACAGATGGCTTTAATATTTCTAGATGCACAGAAAGTGATCGACAACGTAAACTGGCAATTTATGTTCCAGCAACTAGAGGAAATGAACTTTGGAGAAAATTTTACAAATGTAATCAAAACAATTTATCATAAACAAACAGCTAAAATAATTGTAAATGGAGATTTTACAGAAAACTTCGACATTAAAAAAGGCACAAGACAGGGATGTCTACTATCTCCACTATTATTTATATTAACACTGGAAGTATTGAATAGAAATATCAGGCAAGATATAGAAATTAAAGGACTGGAGATAAAAGATGAAAAATACAAATTACAAGCATTTGCAGATGACTTGGTTTTCATATTAGAAGAACCGCTTGAAACAAGCGTTAAGCTTATGGAGAAAATAGAAGAATTTGGAGAAGTGGCAGGGTTGAAAATAAACAGAGAAAAGATTAAAGTGCTAACTAAAAATCAATTAGCAAAAAAACCCCAAACCTTCAAATAGTCAAAAAAAGTTAATATTTGGGAATTTACTTAACAGCAAGATGTGCAACAATAAAAGAAGACAACTATGTAAGATTGTTAAAACAAATAAAATTGGATCTGGAAAAGTGGAAAAAACTTACAACTTTCAATGCTGGGGAGAATAGCAACAGTGAAAATGAATATGTTACCAAAAATACTCCTTTTATTTCAAACGATACCTATAAGACTGGGAAAAACCTTTTTTGATGAACTAAATACAACAATACTGAAATTTATCTGGCAAGGAAAAAAAGCTACAATTAGACTGAAAATGTTACAAGAAGCAAAAGAAAATGGAGGACTTGGACTGCCAGATTGGACCCTATACTACCAAGCAATTATATTAACATGGCTAAAAGAGTGGATAATGCTTAGAGATAAAAGACTATTACATCTAGAGGGGCATGGCCTACAACTTGGATGGCATGCCTTTCTGTGGTATGGGCAGAATAAAATTCATAGATACTTTCAAAACCACTTTATAAGAAACGCACTTCTTCTAGAATGGGAAAAAAATAAAAGCGAAAATCTATATCAAAATACCTGGATGGCTTTCAACAATGGAAGCATTTGCTTACCCAAACTTAATCAATTACGAGAAAGTTGTGACCTATAAAGATATTTTAGACAATGAAGGAAAACTGAAAGACAGACAAGATTTACAAGAACAAGGTATTGAACTATCATGGTGGCTATACTTGCAAATTCAAACAAGATATGAAAAAGATGCTAAAACAACGGGATTTTATAAAGGACAGAATTTGACCAGATACTGCTAAAAACAGATGAAAAATTGAGAAAGAAACTCTACAAATATTTGTTAAACTTAAAGATGGAAGAGGAACAAGTAAAAGAAGCAATGATAACATGGGTAAAGAACTTTGGACATAATATAGAATTAGAAAACTGGCAAAGATTATGGGAAATAAATGCTAAATTAACGAAAGTGGTGGCTTACAAAGAAAACTTATACAAATGTTTTACAGATGGCATCTTACACCAGTGAGACTAGCGAAAATGTTCAAAAATACATCAAATAAGTGTTGGAAATATAAACAAAAACCAGGTACTTATTATCATATCTGGTGGACATGCCCTAAAGCTAAAAGATTTTGGTCAAAAATACACATGGTTGGAAAAAATGACTAAAAAACATAGATTTCAAGCCAGAACTGTTTCTGTTAGGCATAATAGGAGGAAACTATGAGAAAGATTGTATATACTTAATTTTACATGTATTAACTGCAGCAAGAATTGTATTTGCCCAATATTGGAAAAATGAAAACTTACCAACGGAAGAAGAACTAATTAAGAAAATATTAGACTGTGCAGAAATGGACAGATTGACATTAAAGATAAAAGAGAAAGAAGAGTCAGTGTACTTTAGAACATGGGACAATTTTTACCAATGGCTAGAAAAGCGAGTTAGAGAGAAAGGAACATGATATGTACTATGTAACATTGAATATATACTAGTAAGAAAAAGACTATTGAGCGATTAACTAACATATTGATTATGATAATATAGAAATTAACTCTTACTTATTGTTTTTCAAATACATGAACCCAGACAATATGCTGTTTGCTAAATATTAAGAATGTTATTTTAAAAAACCCCAACCGTAATCCCAACCCTAACCTTAACCCTAACCCTACAAAAATTTATATATATATACAGTATATACAAGTGGCCGCCTTTTTAAAGAAGCCTGGCTTTTGGATGAAAACTCCATCAACCAGCACATAGACCTCCTACCGGCATACCAGACCCTTAGAAAGTGGAAGAGTCAACGTTGCAATCCACAGAGTAGATGGCCACCCCTCATGGTGCAAAAGCAAGATCATGATTTTACAAATGGAGAAACTGCGATCCCTAGGGAAGACAGCGAACTGGAAAAAGGAGAGGGGGGCCAGGGAACATTACAACGAGATAGCAACAGGCAAGACTGGAGTGACAGGGCTATGGGGGAGGCAGTAACAGCTGCTATGGGAGGGGACGAGAAACTAACAATGTGTCAAGATCGGGTGTGGAAAACGGACGCACAGAAGCAGCTCGGAAGGAGAGACAAAAAAGGGGGGGAGAATAGAGAGCAGGAAGATCTTAACAGCTGCTCCTTGTAGGATTGGGGAGAGAGAGCTACGGGCGAGACAACGGCGGCCGTAGGGGAAGATGACAGCCCTACAGGGCGTTTGAAATGCAGATTGAGAGATCGCTCCAAAATGAGAGAGGGGGGAGAGATAGGGGGCAGAGACAGCTTGACAGCCATCCCCCAGGTGCTCGCACACACGTTAGAAAAGTAATGGAGGATCTGGGCATAACCACCGGGTCCACCAACAGGCTGCCGCATGTGAATCAACTTAGCACGTTGCAGATTAATACAACTAATGGGCCGATTACGCGCTTGAGAAGCCGGGCGCAGAGACAGGTAGCTATATAGGCAAGCTCCCTAATCACCTAGCATTCCAACCCTGATGACGTCGGCAGTCGGGCCGATGAAAGCTTGGTAACTCTTTTACTTACAAACTTGCTTATATTAAACAGGTTTATTTTTATCCTGATGTTCGTTTTTTCTATATTTTATTGATATATTATATAATCATCAACAGGGGAAAAAAATCTCCATACAGCTCAGGGTGCCATTTTTAGGAGGACCTCTAATTCATCTCTAATTTTTCAAAGCCTTATTGGAACACACTGAGGCACACTTAATTCCTAACATCTACTGTAGGAGAGAAAATCAATTTTATCTCACATGTACAAAAAGAGTTGAAAATGCAAACAAGATTTAGGATAATGACATATTAGACTACTGTTTGCTTTGGAACAGAACTATTTGCCTATGCCTCTCCAATGCCTGTGAAATCTATACATTTGTTAAGAAAAACAAAGATTATAGTGTGATTCCTGTATCAAGACCAGCTGAAGACATTTGGTGGTTTGAGCAAAAGCCTTTTCAAGCTGGCTTTTTAGAATGTGTGTGTTTAAATTATGTGATTACTCTATTATTTAAACACAATTTTGTAAGCCACCCAGAACCGTTGGGATCAGATGACATAAAATTAAATAATATGACTGCATTCCATCTATTCCAGGGGTGTCAAACTTGATTTCATTGAGGGCCGCATCAGGGTTGTGGTTGACCTTGGGAGGCCGTGGGGGCCGTGGCCAGGGTGGGCATAGTGGGGGTGGGGGTGGCCAGGGTGGGTGTGGCCAGCTCAACGTCGCTCGTGTCGAGGGGTGCCTGTGGCGGCCCGGGTGGGGCTGGGGGATATCCATTGTTTCCAGCCAAGGAAGGCAAGACCAGGGCGAGCACTATACCCTTGTCCACCAGAGGAGCCTTGCTGTCCCTCTCAGGCCATGCAGAGGACCCCCAGTGATGCAGGCTCCCCAGAGCCCTGGGCAGTGGAGGGCAAGCACCCAGTCCAGCCTTTCCCAAGGGGGCGCCCGGCTGTGCTTACCTCCTCAAGGCTGCTGCTGATTGGCTCACTCTCCTTGGCCAAGTTGCTCATGGTGTGTGCGGGAGGGCAAAATGTGTGGGTCAGAGGGAGGCCCACTCCCTCTCCCTGCGAGGACACCCGGCTTTGTAACCAAAGCATCCTCAGCAATAGGATGGGAGACCACCAGGAGAGGTCAGGCAGAGGGGACAAGGGGATGGCAAAAGGGCAGCAGGGCTGCTTGTGGCCAAGTGCTAAGGCAGGACTTCCCTCAGACCCTTCCTCCCTCTCATTATAACCTACCTTCCTTCCTTCCTTCCTTCCTTCCTTCCTTCCTTCC
>BFFQ01009284.1:302-12001 GCA_003402635.1 Protobothrops flavoviridis
TCCTAAATGCCTGGTTAGGGAGAAGAAAGTTCAGAGAGATGCATAGTGCATTTGTTGCATTGTAATGGGCAGCAGACCCAGAGGCAATAAACAAAAGGTTACATTGTAGCAAATAGAGCAGTGATGGCAAACCTTTTAGAGACCGAGTGCCCAAACCGCAACTCAAAACCCACTTATTTATCACAAAGTTCCAGGGCCGCATCAGCATTGTGGTGCCCTCGGGGGGGGGCAGGGAGGTGCCTCTGAGTGCTGCCTCTGGCACACAAAAACCGGGGGCGCAAAAATGGGCCATCATGCTGCAAGGTGCAAAAATGGCCGCTGCCGTGCCGCTGGGTGCAGATACAAGGCGCTGCAGCACGCAAAAACGGGGCAGGGCTAGTGAGTATCACGTAGGCACTAGCCCCGCCCCATTTGCAACGCATGCGTGCTCGCAGCCCTGTGCGTGTAAGCACGCATGTAAAATGCTTCCCCCTCCCTTTTCTTCCAGTCCACCAATCGACAATGGTTAGTGACCTCTGCTCTATCACCTCTACTCGAGCTTGCTAGTCGGCCACTTTGCCTCCTTTGTGCTGGGTGGGGCTCCTGCTCCGGGCAGCAGGGGTGGTCTGATGGACCTGCTGCTAGCGGTGGTGGCGCGCGTGCCAACAGAGAGGGCTCTGAGTGCCGCCTCTGGCACGCGTGCCATAGGTTCGCCACCACTGGAATAGAAAGCCATAATCCCACAGGCACATCCCCCCTCCCCCTTGGGAGTATGGCAGAATCCAGGGAAAGGTGAGATTTGGTTTTAGATCAGAGGAGAGAGATAGAAATGAAATATAAATGGGTTCTGACATTTCCACCTCTGGACCGAAAAGATTTTGGAATCTGATATTTCCTTCAATTATGTCCTGGGCAGCATCTCTCCTTCCCAGCTCCCCCTTCTGCCTCAAATGTCCCACCCCACAAAATAAATCTCAAAGGAAATTAAGTGAAGCCAGTCATTTGTTAAGAAAGGATTGGGCCAGAGCAGGGGTAGGCAACCTTGCCTCTTTTATGACTGGTGGACTTCAACTCCCAGAATTCCTGAGCCAGCATGGGGGAACTATGGCCCCCTCATGACTCGTGGACTTCAACTCCCAGAATTCCTGAGCCAGCATGGCTCAGCGTGGAAACCTCTTCCTTTCCCCTCAGCGTGGCTGGCTCAGGAATTCTGGGAGTTGAAGTCCACCAGTCATAAAAGAGCCCAGGTTGCCTACCCCTGGGCTAGAGGATCCAGGATAGAGAAGAGAGGGAGGGGAGATGGTGGATTGGGAGCTGAGTGATCTACTTGATCCCTTTAACCTTGGAGAGAGACATTCAAAGGTCGCCTCTAGTGCCTGCAACAAACTAATGCAGTCTTCACGATTTTCGGATAGGAAACTAGTTAAGCATCCCTTCCCTTCCATTTGTTTTCTCCTCCTTCTCTCCTTCTCTCGCTCTTTCCCTCCCTCTCTTCCTCCCTCCCTCCCTCCCTTCTTCCACCCCCCCTCTCTCTTACCCCCTCCCCAAGTCATTTAGCACTTTAAGAACATTCTGTGTGCTTAGCTCTCCTGAGAGCCTGGGGGGGCTTCCTTACGTCTTTCACCCCCCACATTTTTTATTTTTTTACATACATTTTTATTAGGTTTTTTTATATAATCACAGTGCTTAAAATAGTGATCAGCAACATATTGTCTGGGTTTCAATGTCTAATTAACTAATACATATTAAGTTCCTTTCTCTCTACCTCGTTTATCTAGCCAATTATAAAAAGTATTCCATGTTCTAAACGTTATAAAAATGAGTGTCTTTAATCACAGTCAGTAAGTTTCTCTTTTTAAAGAAGTCTATTTTTTTTCCAGTGGTACCGCAGGTCCAAGTGTCCCTGCCATTGATCCACCAAGGGCCTCCCCCTCAGCCATCCAACACCCATCATCCCCCTCAGGTAAGCAGTCCAAATCTTCTGAGCAAACTTTTGAGTGTCCATCACCAAGGAACACAAAGGGCTTTCATGCATGGCTGGTTAGATTTTAGAAGGGAAGGTGTTCCACTCTTGGTCTATATGGTGGATAAAAGAAAAACCCATTTTTTCTTTTAATCAGGAGAGGTTATAGCCTGAAAGTGTTTTCATGTCATAATAAGATGTTTTTCCACTTGACTTGCACATCTTATATGTGTCATGTGTCTGATTAACGAAACACTTAAAAGGACTTTCAGGCATAATTTTTCCTAAAAGCATTTATTAAGGTTACAGAGACGTCAGTACAGCATGGTGGAAATGCTTAGGTCTGGCTTCTCTTCAGTTACGCATATACATTCTAAGCATTTTCCCCTCCCTTATTTTGGGGTCATGGTTCACATCTTCCAATCAACTTGGAAGATGTGATTTACTTCCGGTTTCTTTTTCCCGGGCTATCCTTATTCCCCTTTTTCCCTGTTGCCTGGTTTAACTATAAAAATACCAGACAGTTCTGCATATTGTCAAAGCAAGAATATACAGTATTTGCAGCGTTGACAATATGTTAGATTAAAGGAGGAAGCATTCTGAGGTGATTTATCTTGGTCTGATTATTTTTACATTTCCAAAACCTGGCATTTTAATAGGGGTGTGTAGACTTCCTTTGCTAAATACTGAAGCAAAAATCATTACTTAAGTAAGTAATCCAACTCTTATAAACATAGTGAGGCTAACCTTAATATTTAAGTAGCTAAATCAAATCTCCTTAAGGCTCTCCTGGAGGCGTATCTAAAGTCCATGAAAATGTACAGATTTGTCACTTTCGCTGAGCCTTCCTGAAAGACCCAATTAATGGTTAAAGCATTGTTTCGGTTTCTGATTGTTGTACAGTGTTGTAATAGCAACACTGAATTTACACACACACAAACGCAAAGGTATTTTTAATCTTTTTCAATTGAAGAAAAAGTTTGATGGTTCAAATAAAAAAACCCCAAAGGGGCTAATATAATAATAATATAATAATGATAAAGTTGGAAGGGACCTTGGAGGTCATCTAGTCCAACCCCCTGCTCAGGCAGGAAACCCTATACCATTTTGGACAAATGGCTGTCCAGTTTCTTCTTAAAAACTTCCAGTGTTGGTGCATTCACCGCTTCTGGAGGCAGGTTGTTCTCTCTGCTCTTCATATGTACAGCAAGACCAGGTTTTCAGCAAATGAGGAGTGCCTGGGAGAGCAGACCCAGCTTGTGCAGAAAAACCAACAACTCTGCAGAGAGCTGGAGGAGAAAAGCAGCAGGTGAGAAATTTTCAGACAGCAACTCTGACTTTCTCTTCCAGAAAATCAAGGAGATCCTTGGTTTTATCTCCTCCTCCGCTGTTCTTTGGCCTCGGTTCTCAGCTCCCCCTTTGTTCTCACCAATTCAGTCTTCTCCACCCTTCTGTCCCCATTAGAAACTTTGGAAATTGTTTTATATTGGTTTGTGCCAATATTATTATCATTATTATTATTACTACTACTATTATCATCATTATTGTTATTACCATTATTATCATCATTATTGTTATAATTGTTGTTATTTATTATTTTTCTTGTCTTTAGTGCTTTTATTTGTAATGCTGGCACATCACCATAATAAACATTGAATTGAATAGCTCTTTAGGCATGGTTACTTCAGGATCCTCCATTAGTTCTGGAAAGTCTTGAGTGGCCAGACTGTCTAACAGGGCTTCATGCAGGCACTCTTGCCTTGCCACTTCCCAAGTGTGTCTAGCAGAAGACCCCAAAGCAACGGGATTGTGGTCATGGTAGGATACGTCTGTTCTGACCCTTCCCCATCCCCACTGGGGATCCCAATCCTCGGGCATGACATCTACAACGGCTATGGTGAAAAGCAGCTCTTGAATTCCATAGAGAAGATATGGTGGGATCTCTCTCTCATCTACCAATACTCCACTCAGTCTACCAAATAGAGAAACACACACACGAATCTGTGAGACTTTGTAGATGCCCACTAATGTTGACATCCTTATGGAGATGTCCGTCAGCTGCATCAAGAAGAGCCAAAGGAAATAGTCCTTCCTTCCCCAGCTGTAATTGGGGACGTTGGTTTCTCCAGTAGGGAGCATGTCCAGCAAGGCTTCTGAAGTGCCAAGTGTGTTCTGATTGTTGTCGTTGAGGTTGTAGCCAAGTGTGAGATTGTGCAGGAGCTAGGGACTCTTGTTGACCAGTTGAATGGCAAAAATACACCACGGCATATTAAAGTCAGCAATGGAGAAGCTCCTTTACAAAAATCTGTTCATGTTATTATTGTCGTCATGAATAGAAACAAGAAAATACTTTTTTGTTTTCAATTTGGTGACTGAGTCTCAAGCCAATACTGGTCCAAAACCAGAGGCAAATGATAGTTACCCATCACCTTGAAATTTTAAGGAGTGTTGAAAAGGTGGGATGGAGATAAGAGTCACAAACAGACCATCATTTGTCGAAGTACTAATTTTTATCTGGCTATTAAAGGGGATTCAAAATAATTCAATCATTAAAATAGAACTATCATAAAAGGAAGAGGATTTTTAATGTGAGAAAGTTACCAATTCTACAAAAAACCATATTTGTTTCTATAAGGATCAGGAATTGCGTATCAAGCAGCGGTTATAAAAATGTGGAACTGGGCTGGATTGGGGCCACCACAACCGTTTCAATCACTACTTTAAACAAAAGTTAGCATTCAAGTGACGAACTCAAGTTTGGGTGGAAGGAGGAAAATAATCTGGAGTTGTTACAGTTTTTATTCGGCCTCATCTTTGGATTTTAGCTACTTCCACAAAATAAGTTCGAAAGGGAGAAGCTTTGAAAATCCAGACGATTCAGGAAATTAGACAGGTCCTATAATATAGGAGTCAGTGAAATAAAAAGAAAAATAGGAAAGTATTAGGACTGCAAACAGAGGAAATGTGTCAGAATCCAATTATATTTCATCTCTAGTTATCGACTATGGAAAACCCCATTTCTGCCCTCTCTGGATTCTGTCATACTACGAAGGGGAAGGGGGATGAGCAAAGGGGTTTTATGGCTCTCACTTCCTTCACTAAAACTTCAAAGGGACTGAATGTGGATCTCACCAAGAGGACTGACCATAATAATATGGCCCATCACCTTTCATCTACTCCTCTCTGAAGTCTCCCTTCTGCCAGTCGAGAGGAAAAGGGGGTGGAAATGTGATGCCTGGGATTGTCGCTGGAAGGATGGTGGGGTGGGGGGCTGCTTGGGAACACTTAAAACCTTGAACCGTAGGGCTTGTCTAGAACGCCTGCAACCATCTTCTCTTAATAAAGATGCCTGTTGGAAGAAATATTCCAAGAGTTCTGTCTTCTTAAGATGCAAAGTGGGGTGGGTCCTTACATTAGACAGGACCTGCAGAATTAGTCCACCTGGAAGGGAGAACCTTGCCGGGGGACTTTGCAAAAGTTACCATGTCAGACGACGGAGCAGGGAAGGGAGAAAACTCCCCGGGAAGGGAGCCGCTGCCCCGACTGAAACCCTGCCAGATGTCGGGATCTGAGAGGTCAGATTCCTCAGGAGAAGAGGTGGTGGAGACACGGGACCACCAACCTCGGTGGTCAATGGGCGTTGGAAAGAAAGGCGAGTGGGAAAAGTTTGGGAAAAGTCCCAAACGGTTCCCTATTTTACTTACCTTCCTTCTGTCCTTCCATCTTTGGGGCCTGCCATTCTGTTGTGAGAGGGGGGCATGTTTGTATTTGCTTGCCAGTTCTTTTTCCTTTTCCTGATTGCCATGGGGAGGGGTATGGTAGCTCTCCGAAGACGGGCGCGACGAGCCGGAGGTCAGCGAAGCCAGGAAGTCGCGTGCCAAAAGCAACGGCTGATCGCCCCGAGACGCCAGCTGATTGGATGGAATTCAAATCCCCACGTGGCTTTGGTGGGAGGGGTTTTACAGCTTGAGTGACTAAACGGTGTTAACGAACTTTTACCTCAGACCTCGCCTTGATTCCCCCACTGTTACTGATCCCCAAATAAAAGACTCCTGTTTGAAGCAGTGATTGCCTCAAGAGTTCGAATTCTTGGGAGAACAGCTGAAGTGGGTCGTTACAGGAAGGGAAACTCCAGCACAGGGAATGACTTACGAAGGAAACTGACAAAAAGGAGCTTGGTCGAAAGTCATTGTTGTATGCAATATTCTTGTTAAACTGAGAATTGCACCGATGGGATGATCTCCTGGCCTGGAATAGCTCCCCTCCAGCCTCTCCCATCTCGGATGGCCCAGCAGAAGCTCCGGGCATATTGGAGGCTGTTGCCTGCAGGGAAGGAGATCTCCCTGGACCAGATTCCCTCCCTCTGACAGCCGACGCTCTTTTCCTTTGCACCGAGAGCACTTAGAGGCCTCCGGCAGCAATCCCATCTCTGCCAACAATTGTGGCCAGTACATATATATATATGAACCCCCAAAGACCAGATTGACCCAGATTGACTCCATACTCACAAAGCACTAGAAACTTGAAATTGCATTGCAATGATAGCCTGCCATCCCGTGGCCGTTTTGAATATTGCAGGTGGAGGCCAGTGATGGAAATATAAATAAAAGCAACTGGGGAACAGATCGGGGTAAATCCTGCCTAGGGTTGGGCTTTGAACCTGCGGGCGCGACTAGAGGTGAAAATGAGGTGCAAAAGTCCTTCAAATTAAATGAAATTAAAAGCCTGTGGGAAATTGCATCGCAATTATAGCCTGCCACCTCCTGGCCTTTTTGAATACGGCAGGTGGTGTAAAGAAATCTCCAGATATAATTTTTAAAATAACTCTACGTATAGTATGGCTATTTATGAGAGATGCTGCATCATGTTCTTTCCTGAGGATCTGTCAAGCCCTTGTGTATGTTTAGACCTTATAAACTTAAGAGATGTAGGTAGATATAAACTTAAGAGGTAATCAAGGAGAGAAGCAACCTGGAATTAAGGAGAAACTTCCTAACAGTGAGGACAATTAACCAGTGGAACAGCTTGCCACCAGAAATTGTGGGTGCTCCATCACTGGAGGCTTTTAAGAAAAGACTGGACATCCACCTGTCTGAAATGGTAAAGGGTCTCATGCTTGAGCAGGGGGCTGGACTAGAAGACCTCCAAGGTCCCTTCCAACTCTGTCTTTCAGTACTCTGTAAAAATTCAGAAGAGAGGAGATCTAGGGAAAGATCTAGTATTTGGGGGGCTGTCACAAAGAAGAGGGGGTCAACTTATTTTCCAAAGCACCAGAAGGCAGGACAACAAGCAACGGATGGAAACTCATCAAGAAGAGAAGCAACCTAGAATTATGGAGAAACTTCCTAACAGTGAGGACAATTAACCAGTGGACAATTAACCAGCCTGCCACTAGAAGTGGTGGGTGCTCCATCACTGGAGGTTTCTAAGACGAGACTGGACAGCCATTTGTCTGAAATAGTATAGGACAGTGATGGCGAACCTTTTAGAGACCGAGTGCCCCAAAACTACCCTGCCCTGCCCCCCGCCTGCCCGCAGGGCCACTCACTGCGCCATGGTGGCCACGCACTCCGCACTCCACACATCATCTGTGTGCGACGGGGCGTGAGGGCGGAGTCTTGTCCCCGCTGCCTGGCTGTCATGTGCTTGGCTGTGCTGCTCCACATGGTCCACGCCTGGGGGCGACTCTCCTCCAGGGGGGATGCTGGTGAGGAGGGGGTTGCGGGGGGAAGCGGGGCTGGGGCAATAGCACATGTGCCCACAAAGAGGGCTCTGAGTGCCGCCTCTGGCACATGTGCCATAGGTTCGTCACCACTGGTATAGGGTCTTCTGCTCAAGCAGGGAGCTGGACTAGAAGACCTCCAAGGTCCCTTCCAGCTCTACTGATTGGTTGACTGGTTGATTGATTTTACGGCCGTGTTTACAGCAAGGGCGAATCAGTCCGGCCTTTGACTCCATCAGGCGGGCTAAAGACGAGAGGCTGAGCGTTGATTTTTCGCTCTCCGTCTTGCTTGTGTGGCCAGGTAGATGAAACGCCCTGCTCTTTTCTTGGAAAGAGAAAATCCCAGCATCTGGAGGAGGGCCCTGCCAGGGTTCCTTGGCGTGGAGGAGGTGCTAAGCGGTGGGAAATGCAGTATGTCTGAACTTACAGGTAGTTCCTCGGCTTACCACCTCGGTGGAGCCCAAAATTTCTGTTGTTGCTAAACGAGACAGTTGATAAGCGAGTTTTGCCCCATTTTTACAACCTTTCTTGCCAGCGTTGTTAAGTGAATCACTGCTGTTGCTGACTTAGCAACACGGTTGTTAAGTGAATCTGCCTTCCCCATTGACTTTGCTGGTCCGAAGGGCGCAAAATGGGATCACGTGACCCTGGGACGCTGCGACCGTCATAAATAGGAACCAGCTGCCAAGCGTCCGAATTTTGATCACGTGACCTTTGGAGATACTGCAGTGTGGGAAATGGCAAAAATCAACGTTTTCAGTGCCTTTGTGACTTTGAACGGTCATTAAATGAACTGTGTGTATGTTGAGGACTATCTGTATTATCTAATTTAGCTGTTGGGGGCATGTCTCTCTCTCTCTCTCTCTCTCTCTCTCTCTCTCTCTTTTTCTCTCTCCCCCATCTCTCCCTCTCTCCCCCTCTCTCCCTCTTTTTCCCCTCCAACTTTTGACCTTTCTCTCAATCGCAACCACAGCTGTGACTTTTTTTTGAAACTGAAACTGAATTTATTGATGCATTTGCCAAATGGAGAATGCAGGAACTTTATTCTTCCAACCACTGGGGGAAAAAAAGGGGGGGAGGAGCGCCTCCATCTTGTTTTGCTTTTATAAGGCAATCTTTGCCAATTCCGAGGCCTTGGTTTGCAGCCAGAGTTTCCTGGGGGGGGGCAGGCTGCTCCGTGGGCAAACGCAGGGCTAAGGTTCCACCATCACCGTGCTGGATGTCACCCGGGCGCCGTACCAGCCCTTCCAGAACAACGTATCCTGACCGCCGTGTTCGAAATGGACGAATCGCACGCCGGCACCGTACTCGGCAAAGGTGTGAGTGATCTTAAGTAAAGGAGAGAAAGATAAAACTCGGATGAAAGAGAATCAGAGAATCAAATCGAATCTGTTTACTATTATACCACACTATAAAAAAGATGCTGAGACTCTAGAAAGAGTGCAGAGAAGAGCAACAAAGATGATCAGGGGACTGGAGGCTGAAATATATCAGGAACGGTTGCTGGAATTGGGTATGTATGTCTAGTTTAATGAAGAGAAGGACCAAGGGAGACATGATAGGAGTCTTCCAATATTTGAGGGGGGTCTCACAGAGAGGAGGGGATCATCCTATTTTCCATCCGAAGCACCTGAAGGCCAGACAAGGAACAGTGGATGGAAACTAAACAATGAGAGATTCAACCTGGAAATAAGAAGAATTTTTCTGACGGTGGGAACAATCCACTGATGGGACAGTTTGCCTTCAGAAGTTGTGGGAGTTTCATCACTGGAGGCTTTCAGGAAGAGACTGGACTGCCATCTCTCAGAAATGGTGTAGGGTCTCCTGCTTGGGCGGGGGGTTGGACTAGATGACCTACAAGGTCCCTTCCAACTCTGTTATTCTGATACCTATTACAGCCATATGGCCAGAAAATTATCCAATCGTAGGCTACTTATATACAGAGATATACAAAAATGCATTGAACATGATCTAATGATAAGAACACATATAGTAAAATTAATTTTAAAATCTAAAAAAGATAGATGTATCCAAAGAAAAAAGATGGTACAGCATCCTTGATTTATAGACATTTGTTTAGCAACCACTTCATCGATATTGTAGCCAAAAGGCCAGCCCTATTAGCTATTAACCAACAAAATAAAATGCCTTATTACTAGTCAATACAGTCCTATTAAAGTTAGGGTATATTCTACTGACATGTAATAATCAATGGCATCTGGAGTTTTTGGAATCTCCTATAAGTTAGGCTATACGTTATTAAGCTATTAAACAGATTTTACTGCACAGAGGGTACAGAAACCCATTCCTTCTTACTGACTGTGGGAAGTCAGCCACCCCAGAGAAGGAAATATTAAAAGGGCAGGAAAATATATTTTCTCAAAGGATCTTGAAGAGGCAGGAAAGCATGCCCAGTTTTCTTAGTAGCCCCAAGTCTGCCTCCCCCAAGCAGAAGCCAGCTCTGTACAAATGCAGATGTAAACCATCAGGAAAGTTGGAGCTAGGAGATTAAAAAGACAAAGATCTAAAATCTGCATACCCCACCTGAGACAGGACATGGTAGGATTAACTCACAAAGACCAAAGGCACAACCAAACTCAGGTTAGAATACACGACACAGGAAATAGCCTCAGAACAGGAACAGGAAGTAACCCCAAACAAAAGGCTCCAGAGGGTATAAAAACCTACTTCCTACATGTGCTCAGCCCTTTTTTCTCTCCTCTTTGCTTCCAGAACCATCTTCCTGTCTGGCTCTCCTCTCCAATAAACTACAACCTTCTTCCCAAAGCAGTTGCCATGTTTATTCCCAGCTTGAATGAACCAGGATGAAGACTTTTCTTCCAACATGACAAAAGCAGAAAAGAATCAAACAGGTCCAAATGTAAATTTTGATAGAATTCGAAACGACGTCTTTAGACCCAGCTACCTCTATAAAATCACAACACGCAGAATCTAAAAATAACATTTTCAAATATGTTTATCTGATTTATGTTTCCGAGGAATCCCCAGTGCCGCTGCGCAGAATGTAGCCACCTGCGCTGTAAGAGCAGAGAATTCAAAAGGCCAGCCCTGTTTTATTTTAATTTTTTTGACCTTTTTTTTCCCCCTTTGCAAAATGGAGCCCCGTTTTCTCCGCCCAGGGGATGGGGGAGCAGCGTCCCTCCCCCTAGTTTGGGAACAGGATGTCAACCTCCTGCTCAAGCACCCAAATAAAGTCTGGATAAATGAAAGAGCCGGAAAGCGAGGCCATTTCTCTCTCTTCCTCCTTCGCTTCTTGGGGGGGGTCTCCTCCCTGGAACGAACCTCAGCCCACTCGCCCTCGTTGTCCTGGGGGACCGCGATGGTTTCGCTTTCGAATTCGGCCACCACGTCTTCGCTAGTGGAGAGCAGCTTCACCTTCAAGTTGTAGAGACAGCCGGCATCACAGCGAGAGGCATACCTGGAGGAGGAAGAGGAGCGGGAAGCAAGTGGTGACCCAGGGCAGAACGGGTGGGGGACCCTCGGGGACCCCTGCCACTCACCAGTCCTTCACTACAATTTTGGGCTGGGTGGTGTCCATCAGCTCCTCCCAGTAGCCTTCAGCTTGCAAGTCAATCACTTGGGATTTGCTGCACCAGCTGAGGAGCAAAAGAGTAGATAAGCTTTGTTGTCATTTTTTACTGTGGGCACCCTGGCACACGTTAAAAATGAAATTCTGTTGCCTGCTCTCAAAAGTGTACACATACATCACACACATATAGGCATGCTTTATACATACATACATACATACATGCATGCATACATATATATATTTGTTTTCTGAGGTTTTCGCAGGTGTTTTTATGTAGGTCTTTGGTTATTCGGGTTTTCTACCGTGTAAAATTGGAAGTGTCTTGGCGACGTTTCGAAGAAGTCCCATTCGTCATCTTCAGGCTGGAAGCACGAAGCCGAAAACACCAGCCTGAAGATGACGAATGGGACTTCGTCAAAACGTCGCCAAGACACTTCCAATTTTACGCGGGAGAAAACCCGAATAACCAAAGACCTACATATAGG
>BFFQ01009284.1:77750-98806 GCA_003402635.1 Protobothrops flavoviridis
ATAGAATAGAATGCAGAATGGAGGAGAAGAGAAGAGAAGAGAAAATAGAAGAGAAGAGAATATAGAAAATAGAGAGAATATTGAAGAGAATAAAGAATAGAATATAGAAAATAGAAGAGAAAAGAATATAGAAGAGAATATAGAAGAGAAGAGAATATAGAATAGAATATAGAATTAGAATAGAAGAGAATAGAATAGAATAGAAAGATTGTAGAATAGAATAGAATATAGAAGAGAATAGAATATAGAAGAGAAAATAGAAGAGAAGAGAATATAGAATAGAATATAGAAGAGAATAAAGAGAATAGAATATAGAAGAGAATAGAATATAGGAGAAGAGAATATATAATATATAATATAGAACAGAATAGAATCTGGAAGGACCTTGGAGGTCTTCTAGTCCAGCCCCTGCTCAAGCAGGAGAACCTCCTATACCAGAGGCCCCCAACCTTTTGGGCACCAGGGACTGGTTCCATGGTGAAAGGTTTTTCCACGGACCGGAGAGTGTGTGGTTTTATGTGCTGCCTGCATCCCACAGATGGGGCTTTGTTTGCTGGTTGCTGGCATGCCACGGACCGGTACTGGTGCATGGACCGGGGGTTGGGGACCCCTGTCCTATATCATTAGGGTTGCACATTTTAAAGAGGACTGAGGCAGCAGAAGATGGCAAGACTTGAACACAGGATTCAGCCTGGGAGCTGTTTCCGAAATGAATACAGGTAGTCTTCAAACCTACAACCGCATCTGAGCCCCAAATTCATGTTGCAAAATGAAAAGTTTGTTCAGTGGGTTTGCCCCCATTTTACAACTTTCCTTGCCGCATTTGTTAAGGGAAGGATCTGGGGGGAGGGGGGGAGGAGAGACAAATTTAAAAATACAGGTAGTCCTCGGCTTACGATCAAAACTGATCCCAAACTTTTATGCTGCTAAGTGAGTTTTGCCCTATTTTACAACCTTTCCTGCCACAGTTGCAGTTGTTAAGCTAGTCACACACGGTTGTGAAGTGAATCCGGCTCCCACCCCCATTGACTTTGCTGGTCGGAAGGCCGCCAAAGGGGATCACGTGACACACACACACCCTGGGAGACGCTGCGGCTGTCATAAATGTGAACCAGTGGCCAAGCGTCCGAATTTTGGATCATGCGAACACGGGGATGCTGTAACGGTCGTTAAGTGTGAAAAACAGTCTGCGTCGCATGAGAAAATCACATCTTCCTTCCCCTGTCCTCACCACTTTCTACAGAGGGACGATCGAGAGCATCCTGTCATACAGCATCACAGTCGGGTGTGGAAGCATCCCTGCTTCAGACAGGAAGGCGGTGCAGAGAGTGGTGAGGACGGTAGAAAAGATTATTAGCAATTCACTCCCTTCTATCCAGGATGTAGCATATAAGCACTGCTTGAACAGGGTCTGAAAGGATTGTCTGGGATACTACACATCCTCTTCACGACCTGTTTTCCTTGCTATTTCCTGGGAGGGGGGCTTCGTGGTACCCGGAGCAGAACATCCAGACTCAGCCACAGTTTTGTTCCATACAGTATTAACCTTGTGAACTCTCAAGCTTCCTCCTTCCGTTGCGTATTCAAGATGGACAGCGACTAATATTTATATCTTACTTATATGTAAGGATGTAGACCTATACATGTTGTATATAGTATGTTTAAATGTGTGTTATGTATGTGTACACCTTGAGAGCAAGCCACTAAATTTCATTTTTAACATGTGCCGTTGTTTCCCGCAGGAAAAAATGACAACAAAGGTTATCTAATCTAAAAATCTAATCGGTCATAAGTCGCTTTTTCTCAGCGCTGCTGTAACTTCGAATGGTCACTAAATGAACTGTTGTAAGCCGAGGACTACCTATAGTTTTCATCCACCCCTCCCTCCAGGAAAACTGGCTCAAGTTACTGCAAGATCCCAGATCCGGAGTTCTGCAAGGCTGCAGTTTGCAATCCCATTAAGCAAGTCGCAAAGTAGAAATTGCAAACTTCAGGGTCCTTCAGGAGGGAAAACTGAGCCTGAACACCTTTCTAAGGTCCGAAGAAAAGGAGACGGGAATTACGTGGGAAGAAACCAAAAGGTTTAAATGTAAATATTTAAATGTAAACCAGAGTTTGTTTAGTGACCGTTCAAAGTTACAACGGCGCTGAAGAAAGTGACTTAATGACTGTTTTCCACATGTACGACTGTTGGTCGCGTAATCAAAATTCGGATGCTTGGCAACTGGTTCACGTTTATGACGGTTGCCGGGGGTCACGTGATCCCCTTTTGCGACCTTCTCACAAGCAAAGTCAATGGGGGAGGAAGCCGGATTCGCTTAACAACCAAGTTACTAACTGATCAATTGCAGTGATTCGCTTAACGACGTGATCCCCTTTTGCGATTCACTTAACAACTGGGGCAAGAAAGGTCGTAAAATGGGGCAGACTTCACTGAACTGTCTCACCTAACAACAGAAATTTTGGGCTCTGTTGTGATCATAAGTCAAGGACCACCTGTACACATTTTTCAAAATTAAATGTCCCCAGACGTTTGCACTATTAATGAGGATCAAACCAGAGATTAACTCATAAATATGTTCATCTGGGGGAGCGTTGGAAAAATAAGGCTTGCTGATTATTTTCTTTCCAAGAAGAGTGCAGGTATTCCTTAAGTTAAAAGTATTCGTTTAGTGACCGTTCTAAGTTACAATGGCAGTGAATAAAAGTGACTTATGATCATTTTTCACACTTGACGGTCACTCTAGTATCCCACTGGTCA
Organism: Protobothrops flavoviridis; assembly: GCA_003402635.1. Lineage (NCBI taxonomy): Eukaryota > Metazoa > Chordata > Lepidosauria > Squamata > Viperidae > Protobothrops > Protobothrops flavoviridis. Next base: position 80,512 of record BFFQ01009284.1, read on the forward strand.
AGTGATCAAAATTCAGATGCTGGACAACAGACTCACAATTATTGATGGTCGCAGCGTCCCAGGGGGGAGGTCATGTGACAACCTCCCTTTTGAGACCTTCTGACAATCAAAGTCAATGAGGAAGCCAGGTTACTAGTTTAAGTCCTGCGGTGATTCACTTAACAAACATGATGAGAAAGGTCGTAAAATGGGGGCAAAACTCCCTTTGGCAAATGTCTCGCTTAGCAACGTAATTTCTGGGCTCAATTGTGGCCATGGGGGGTGTCAAACCCAATCGTGTCACATGATGTATTGTGACTTTTTTGCCTTAGCGGAGCCAGGTCAGGCATGGCCTGAGCACGACGCATCCAGACCACGGGTCGCCTGTTTGATACCCCTGCTCTAGTTCAGGGGTCCCCAACCCCCGGTCCGTGGACCGATACCGGACCGCGGCATGCCAGCAACTGGTCCGCACAAACAAGCAAAGCCCCATCTGTGGGATGCAGGCAGCACACAAAGCCACGCCCCCTCCGGTCTGCGGAAAAATCTCTCTCCATGGAACTGGTCCCTGGCGCCCAAAAGGTTGGGGACTCCTACTCTAGTTGGTAGCTTCCCGCTGGATCGCGGGCTGGACTGTGAGAAACAGGCTAAGCAGAGATATGCAGGTGGGGAAAACTAAACGGAGGTTTACCTTCCAGTACATGAAACTAACTGGGTCCACCACTGTGGGCTGGATGATCTCTCTGCCCGGGAAGATCCCCCACGTCACAGCGTTGGGCTGCATCTCGTGAGCGTTGGTGACGTTTTCTCCCTGCAGAAGCAACAGGAAAGTGTTGGAGAAGAGGAAAAGGGCCAGAGATTTGATTTTTTATAGGTCAATGCCGTGGAGAGCTATGTGACCACCTAACTATTAGACCGCACTTGGAATACTGCATCCATGTTTATGGAGATTCTCAGTCATCTACATCACAGGTCGGCAACCCGCTGCTCTGAAGCCACATGTGGCTCTTTGAGCCTTCTCCTGTGGCTCCCAGCCTCCTCCACCATTTGCAGAGAGAGAAAGACAGAGAGAGGCACTTGCGCTTCCCTTCTCTCTCTCTTTCTCTCTCTCTCTCTTTCTCTCTCTCTCTCTCTGTGTAAAAAAGAGAGTGGCCTCACGCTGTTCCGACGAGCTGACAAGCTTATTGGGTGGGGCTCCTCCCTTTGCTGCGTCTCTGCAGGAAGCAGGAAGGGCAGGAGAGAGCCAGCCCAATAATGTGTGTCAGCTTGTTGGAGAAGAGCCTGAAGCCAGCTTGCCAGGTGAGCAGAAGATCGGAGAGAGGGAAAGAGAGGGGGGGAGAAAGAGAGAGAGAGAGGGAGAGAAAAGAGAAAGAGAGAGAGACAGAGAGAGAGACAGAGAGAGAGACAAGAGAGAGAGACAGAGAGAGAGACAGAGACAGAGAGACATGGACAGCAGCCTCTATTTCTTTTTAATTAAACTCTTCAATCAAGCTCCCCCCCCCTCGCGCACGCATGCACAAGTTTTGCGGCTCCCAGTGTTTTCTTTTCTCTGGGAAACGGATCCAAGTGGCTCTTTGAGTGTTTAAGGTTGCAGATCCCTGATCTAGGTTATGGTTGTCCCAAAGATGCTTTTTCAAGAGGCAACTGGACTTCCTTGTTTTTCTTTTGAAGACGTTTCGCTTCTCCTCCAAGAAGCTTCTTCAGCTCTGACTGGATGGTGGGGAATGGCAGGATTGATACTCCTTACAGACAGCTGGCCATTTGCATCCTTTTAGAGGGTCGTTGAGGCCACCTGGAGGTTTATCCGTGTTGTCAGGGTCACCTGAGTAGTGCAATTGAGTGCGGAGCCTTCTTGGAATTGTTGAAGGCCCCTTTCGAAGACAGCGAAGTCCACATTTTGGACAGAGGAGACCGCTGGTTTGAAAGAGGGGCCAAAGAGGCCATCTGGGTCAAAACTGAACAGCTCTCTCTCAACAGAGGGGGAGGGATATAGATGGACGTCATCTATCTCCAGTCTACAACACGGTCCTTTCAGGATGAGAAGCAAAATGTCTTCAAGAAAAACAAAAAAGGCCAGCTGCCTCCTGAAAAAGCATCTTTGGGAACACTGCATCTAGTTATACAAAAGATGTTGAGACTCTGGAAAGGGTGCAGAGAAGAGCAACAAAGATGATCAGGGGACTGGAGGCTAAAACATACAAGGAGCAGTTGCTGGAATTGGGTATGTCTAGTTTAATGAAGAGAAGGACGAGGGGTGACAGGATAGCAGTCTTCCAATATCTCAGGGGCTGCCCCAAAGAAGAGGGAGTCAAGCTCTTCTCCAAAGCCCCTGAAGGCAGGACAAGAAGCAACAGGTGGAAACTCATCAAGGAGAGAAGGAGAAATTTCCTGACTATGAGAACAATTAACCAGTGGAACGGCTTGCCTCCAGAAGTTGTGAGTGCTCCATCACTGGAGGCTTTTAAGAAGAGAGTGGACAACCATTTGTCTGAAATGGTTTGAGGTTTCCTGCTCAAGCAGGGGCTGGACTAGATGGCCTCCAAGGTCCTTTCCAACCCTGCTATTCTATTCGGTTCTATATAAATATACATAAGGGAATATATTTCCAAATCAGCCATCAACAGACACATAGATATTAACAACATCTGTAGACTATGCAAAAGAGACAATCCACCAGCCCAAAAGAGAACAAAAAGAGTGCAGCAATTCTCCACCAGTAATCAGCCCTCAGATCAGCATAGATTAACTCCAAGTTCACCTTCAGACCAGCAAGCAAGCAAGAAGCTGCCAAAGAGCCCAACCAAAGAATTCGTCCCCCACTCACGCAGACAGGAAAGACACAAGAATATAAACAGGCAGCAAACAGCACTCCTTACTAGCACTGATGATGTTACCCAGTTAGGCTAATGAAACGTCTGCAAGAAAAAAAGCAAGCTCAGAGAGCAGCAAGATATGAGACAATTTGTCTGAAATAGTATAGCATCTCCCGTTTGAGCTGGGGTCGGACTAGAAGACCTCCGAGGTCCCTTCCAACTCTCTTATCCTGTTATTATTATTTTTCTAGCCAAGCAGAGCTGAGCTGAGCTGATTCTATTCTCTGATCAATGGGAGATGCTCGCTTTTGAAAGGGGGGCTGAGAAATTCCCAAATACCTTCACATTGACGATGTGGTAATTCACTCGCTGTCCGTATTTTTTCAGAACGGTGAGAAGAGCTTTGATGTTCTCAGCGGAGGTAAAAAACTCCAGGTAAGCCTAAAGGTCAGAGGAGAGAAAAGGACAGCAATTTTTTAATTCTGTCCACACATCTTAAAGTTGATGAAGCTGAAACAACCTCGCGAGTGGCTGCTGTTTTTAAGAAAGCTAAATAAAAAAAAATGTATTTTTCCAGCTGCTTCCTGACCGAACCAATTTCCTGAGCTCCCGTTCTGCTGACCCACCAAACTGTCTAGGTTTGCACAACCGACAAGCTGAAATAATAATCCTAGCCAAGGTTCGCTCTAAACAAATGTGGGTTAAGTGTTGTTGGAAGAAAAGTCTTCATCATGGTTCAGTCCAAGCCGGGGATAAACATGGCAACTACTTTGGGAAGAAGGTGGTAGTTTATTGAAGAGGAGAGCCAGACAGAAAGATAGGTCTGGTAGAAAAGAGAAGTGGGGAAAAAAAAGGACTGAGCACATGTAGGGAGTGAGTTTTTATACCATCTGGAGCCTTTTGTTTGGAGTTGTTCCTGTGGCATGAACTTTGACTTGAGTCTGAGTGTGCCTTGCTGGTATTCTGATGGTGGTGGGTCAATCTTATTATGTCCAAAGGTCATATCCTGCTTCCCTGGGGCTGATGACTCTTAAGAGTTTGGATGGAGTATGTAGATATTAGCTCTTTGTCTTCTTAATCTCCTAGCTCCCTGGATTTACATCTGCATTTGTACAGAGCTGGTTTCTGCTTGGGGGAGGGAGACTTGGGCTATTAAGAAAACTGGGCATGCTTTCCTGCCTCTTTAAGATCCTTTGAGAAAATATATTTTTCGGCCCTTTTAATATTTCCTTTTCTGGGGGGCTGACTTCCCACAGGGTGTTGCGTGAACACAGCTTCTCTGCGTCTCTGTGTGTGTGTATTGTAAAAGATATTTAAGCAGCGAGGTTTCTTCTTAATCTCATTAGGCTGTAAGGACAGAGACGGCGAGAACACAATTATTTTGTGCTGCATTGTTTGGTGATGGAAATTAGGGATTATGAATTATGGATGTGCACAATTAAGCCCGTACTGATTGTGTTTTGAGGTTGTAACTGCTTTTTAGTGAATCATTTTAATAGGGGGAGGAGATTGCCAACAGGGATAATCTGGGATATCGTTTTGCTGTATCCTCTGGGGCAGGGGTAGACAACCTTGGCTCTTTTATGACTGGTGGACTTCAACTCCCAGAATTCCTGAGCCAGCCATGCTGAGGGGAAAGAGAGAGGTTTCCATGCTGAGCCATGCTGGCTCAGGAATTCTGGAAGTTGAAGTCCACCAGTCATAAAAGAGCCAAGGTTGCCCACCCCTGCTCTGGGGTGTCATTTATGGGTCTCCCAGTAGCAAAAACAGGCTTGTAATGAGGGCTGATTCCTCTCTGAGGTTCTCTAATACTGTTTAATCTCTCTGCCGCTTGCTTTAAATGATTTTAATAATAACTGAAAACCCCTTTTCCCTGGTCTTCTGAATGGCTGATCGTTTGAGGCTTTGAGGTTCCCTCTCCTTAGACACAAAGCCAGCTGGGCGACCTTATGCCAGTCCCCCTCTCTCAGCCCCAAGAAGCAAGCAATGGTCAACCACTTCCAAAGGAAACTCCTAGGAGTTTTCCAGGGGTCAAGGCTGACCCAAAGGGGCAGAAACAAAGACTCAACCACGTCGGTGAAGGAGGCTACCTTCTGGAAGACATAGCCACCTTCTGGTCCCCAACCCACGATGGGGTCCGTGGAAGGCTTTCCGTTGATGCTAGGCTGGGAGTTGATGGTCAAGATGCCTCTCCTGTTGACTTTAACCAGCTCGTCTTTCATGAGGTTGGTCTCAGCAGCCAGAGGGTCATCGTTCCACGGCAAACAAGTGACCTTGTGGAAAAGGACAAGAGATCAAAGTTATAGAAGGGTGTTCCTCAACCCTGGTCATTTGGAGACGGGTGGAGTTCAACTCCCAGAATTCCAAAGGTGGACTTTCTTGTTTTTTTTCTTTGAAGACGTTTCGCTTCTCATCAGAGAAGCTTCTTCAGCTCTGACTGGATGTTGGGGAATGGAAGGATTGATACTCCTTGCAGAGAGCTGGTCATTTGCATTCTTTTGGAGAGTCGTTGAGGCCACCTGGAGGTTTACCTGTGTCCTCAAGGTCACCCAAGTAGTGCAAATGTGTGCTCAGGTGAATGTGCTTCATTTGCACCACTCAGGTGACCCTGAGGACACAGATAAACCTCCAATTGGCCTCAATGACTCTCTGTCTGCAAGGAGTATCAATCCTTCCATTCCCCACCACTCAGTCAGAGCTGAAGAAGCATCCTGGATGAGAAGCGAAATGTCTTCAAAGAAAAACAAGAAAGTCCAGTTGCCTCATGAAAATAGCATCTTTGGGACAACCATGACCTGGATGATGGAGAATCTTCACAGCAACTTCCAGAATTCCCCAACCAGCACAACGAGCCAGGGAATTCTGGGTGTTGAAGTCCATCCGTCTTCAAGTGGCCAAGGTTGAGCTACATTTCTGGAGAAGGAACACTAGATCAAAATAACCCACTTTGGCTTGGTCTTCTCATGGCCAACGTCCACTTTTCTTCTCCTTCTACCAGAAAAGGTCCATGCTCCTCACGAATTCTCACCTTGTGTCCGTTTCTGTTGGACTCCCCAGCAATGTAGCACCTGAAGACTTCGTAGACGCTCTCCTCGCTGCTCAGCTCTTCTCCCCACATCTTCAGGAGCTCTTCTCGGGGAGATTTGCTCTTCAAGTAGAAAAGGTAGTAGTCTTTCAGCTCCCCGAAGGCCGGAGATGAAGAGTTGCCCCTGGAGATTTGGGGGAGAATTGGCATGTTGAAGAGAAAGAAGAAACCCATTTCTATTTCATTTCTATCTATCTCCTCTGATTTAAAACCAAATCTCACCTTCCCCTGGGTTCTGCCATACTCCCAAGGGGGAGGGGGGATGTGCCTGCTACATCTATTTGCTACAATGTAACCTTTTGTTTTGTTTATTTGCCTTTGTGTCTGCTGCCCATTACAATGTAACAAATTGCCTTCTGCACTATGCATCTCTCTGAACTTTCTTCTCCCTAACCTATCAGCTAGGAAAAGGGGGGGGAGAAAGAAATACAACCTCCAGAGCCTGGCTTATTTCTCCGTTCTCAAAAGGAAGTGCGAAGAGCTGCTTGAACATCGTGCTACGACCGGAGCTGGACCGATGTTATCTCCCCTTTCCCACGATGGACTAAACACCTGGGGATTGGCCAGTCTGAACCGTCCAGATGAACTGGGGGGTGAGGTTTGCTTGGGGACCCTTTAAAGCATCGATCTGTAAAGGAATCCCTCAGATCCTGCCTATTATGCCTGCTATCAACTACTCTTAATAAAGGTTCCTGTTGGAAGAAATTGTTCCCAAGAGTTCTGCTTCCTTAAGATGAGGGGTTGAAGTGGGTCCTTACAACTGCTTTGGTTTACTGTGTCCTTGTCCTTTATTATTATTACAGCCATAGGCCAACACATAAATTAAACATTCAAATAAAGCAAAACTAAACAGAACCGAACACAAGAAGACCTAGCGATATATTACAAATGATGTAATCAAAGGGTGACCAAGGTCTGCCTAGTTTTACAGCCAGTATAACAAAACCCAGCTACCTTCAGAAAAACTGAATCATACTGACCTGACAATAAAAATACACTGAGTATAGTCTAATGCTGGATGAAAACACGTAATAAAATTAATTATAGAAGATTAGTAAAAAGATCTAAAATATTTATTCATGTTTCTGGCGAATCCCCAACGCTGCTGCGCAGAATCTAGCCACCTGTGCCGTGATCACTGCCTGCTCGGGTTGATTGTGGCTGGAGAGCCTTTACATTAACAACAAAGATGATCGGGGGCTGGAGGCTAAAACATATAAGGAACGGTTGCTGGAATTGGGGATGTCTAATCTAATGAAGAGAAAGACCAGGGGTGACATGATAGCAGCCTTCCAGTATCTCAGGGGCTGCCCCAAAGAAGAGGGAGTCGAGCTATTCTCCAAAGCGCCTGAAGGCAGGACAAGAAGCAACGGATGGAAACTAATCAAGGAGAGAAGCAACCTAGAACTAAGGAGAAACTTCCTGACAGTGAGAACAATTAACCAGTGGAACAACCTGCCTCCAGAAGCGGTGGATGCTCCAACACTGGAAGTTTTTAAGAAGAGACTGGACAGCCATTTGTCCGAAATTGTATAGGGTTTCCTGCCTGAGCAGGGGGTTGGACTAGATGACCTCCAAGGTCCCTTCCAACTTTTATTATTGTTGTTGTTGTTTAAATTAAGGGCATGGGCTTTTTGAGCAGCGTTCATGTCCATCACTAGCAGAAAGCTAGATACAGGTACTCCTTGACTTATGACGATTCATTTAGTGACCAAAGTTACAATGGCATTGAAAAAAGTCACTTTTGACAGTTTTTCACCCTTACAACCGTTCCAGCATCCCCACGGTCAAAATTCAGATGCTCGGCCACATATTTACAACGGTTGCGTGTCCTGTGGTCATGTGATCCCCTTCTGCCCAGCAATGGACCAGCCAGATTCACTTAACAACCGTGTTACCATCTTATCAACCACAGTGATTCACTTAACAACCGGGACAAGAAAGGGCAAAACTCATTTAACCAATGTCTCGCTTAGCAACAGAAATGTTGGGCTTAATTGCAGGTCATAAACCGAGGAACTACCTGTACATAATTTATTCTAAAATTCTGGGGATTATATGTAATGTGTATAAAAATAGAATCTGGCAACCAAATCTTGAACAAGGAGCTGACGTGAATTTGTTTTAAGCACGACTCTTCTGCCGTGCCACCTATTTTGTTTTGCCTCAATGAGGCCTGACTGCCAAAGGACTACACTCACCATCGTCCGTTGGGGAACTCGTCCCACTCCTGCGTCCGATAGATGTAGCTCTTTGGCCGGGATGCCCAGAAAATCGGCCGGACGTCTTCGACTCGCCGTTTGGGATGAGCGCTGACGGCCCAGGGCAAGGGACGCCTGGCGTGGGAGAGATCAGGGGCAGAAAAATTAAAATGGTTCAAACTCTGGATCAGACTTTCTAGGGTTTTTTCTTAAGGTAGCTCACCTTGACTAACCCTGGTGGAAAAGGGAGGGCTCTCCTGAACCACAGGTGGTTGAGAAATCAGTTAAGTCGAGCTTGGAATCTTCCCTCGGGGTTTGGAAATCCTGGTTCTGTTTTCCTTAATTTGTATTTTGCAATTCTCCCTGCCTTCCCCTAGATGTTAACAGTGATATTTTTAAAAGCAAGCCGACTCCAAAGGGGAAGTGAGGTCAAAGCTATTAGGTATTATTCCCCATAGCCAAGAGCAGGGGTTTCCAAACTTGGCCTCTTTAAGACTTACGGACTTCAATTCCCAGAATTCTTCAGAAACCGGGCCACTTTAAACCTTGTGGACTTTAATTCCCAGAATCCCCCAGAAACTTGGCCACTTTAAGCCTTGTGGACTTCAACTCCCAGAATTCCTCAGAAACTTGGCTACTTTAAGACTTGTGGCCTTCAACTCCCAGAATTCCTCAGAAACTGGGCCACTTTAAGCCTTGTGGCCTTCAACTCCCAGAATTCCCCACCCAGCTTGAAGTCCACAAGTCTTAAAGTGACCAAGCTTGGAGAACCCTGGCCAAGATCAAATTTCCTTTGGCACGGTGGAATAGGCCAATCCAGACATTAGGGTGATTAACCATGATTTACGGCTCAACATGCTTTTCAAATGAGACCACTGTGACTTGTTCACCAAGCCAAGGCAGAGCCCCAGGTGTCCAGCCATCCCACCTTCTGGACAGACCCACCTCGGGTCTTCCTTCCAGAGCCCCAACCGCCGGAGGATCTCCAGGGTGGCCACCTCGCGGTTCAGGGTGTAGAAATGCAGACCGTGGACCAGGCCGCTGTCTAAGAGTTCTCGGCACATCTTGACGGCCAGCTCAATGCCGTAGTTCCTGATGGCCGCATCGTTGTCCTTGATGGGCTCAATGACGTCCTTGATTTCCTGAGGCACCACTAATTTTGAGAGCTTCACAAGCTGGCGGAGAGAATGGTAGCCCTGAAAGGAACCAAAATGCCTGGCTGAGAGTGGAAAAGGCTACGTCTCTTAAAATGACTACAGTTAAAGTGGTTTGGACAGATTTCCAGAAAACATGGCGGACTCCAAGAACCATTTGCACTTCATCCTGCAGCCAAAAAGGCTCCACAGCCATTTGCACCGCTCAGGTGACCTCCACATGGCCTCAAGAACTCTCTAAAACAGGGGTCTTCAAACTTGGCCCTTTTATGACTTGTGGACTTCAACTCCCAGAATTCCTCAGCCAGCATTGCTGGCTGAGGAATTCTGGGAGTTGAAGTCCACAAGTCATAAAAGGGCCATGTTTGAAGACCCGGGCTCTAAAAGGATGCAAATGACCGGCTGTCTACAAGGAGTATAAATCCTTCCATTCCCCCACCATCCAGTCAGAGTTGAAGAAGCTTCTTGGCTGAGAAGCAAAACATCTTCAAAGGAAAAACAAGAGAGTCCAGTTGCCTCCTGAAAAAAGCACCTTTGGGACAAGGATGACCCGAATGACTGAGAAACTCCAGAGACTTCTAAAATGGCTGCAGTTGGGAAACCCTGATATAGAGATTGCCTGAATGGGTTTATTTATTTAATTTATTAAATTCATTTACCTCCCATCTCGTGGTTCAAGGTGACTCTGGCCTTGTGGTATTACAATTCCTATTTTATAATGCAGGTATATTATGACTTACGACCACAGCGGAATCCAAAACTTCTCTGGCTAAGCAAGACAGCCGTTAAGTGAGCGTTGCCTCATTTTACGACCTTTCCCGCCCCAGGTGTTAAGTGAATCCCTGCAGTTGTTCAGTTAGTAACGTGGTCATTAATAAGGCTTCCCCATTGGCTTTGCTTGTCAGAAGGTCGCAAAAGGAGGATCGCGCGATCGCCCCCAGGACACTGCAACCGTCATAAGTACGAATCAGTTGCCAAGCGTCTGAATTTTGATCACGTGATGCTGCAACAGTCAGCAGTGTGAAAAACGGTCACAAGTCTCTTCTTTCAGTGGCATTGCAACTTTGAACAATCACTAAACCAGGGGTAGGCAACCTTTGCTCTTTTATGACTTGTGGACTTCAACTCCCAGAATTCCTGAGCCAGCCACGCTGAGGGGAAAGGGAGAGGTTTCCAAGCTCAGCCATGCTGGCTCAGGAATTCTGGGAGTTGAAGTCCACGAGTCATAAAGCGGCCTAGGCCTAGGCCAGAGGTAGGTAACCTTGGCTCTTTTATGACTCGTGGACTTCAACTCCCATAATTCCTGAGCCAGCATGGGGGAACTATGGCCCCCTTCATGAGTCATGGACTTCAACTCCCAGAATTCCTGAGCCAGCCATGCTGAGGGGAAAGGGAGAGGTTTCCAAGCTCAGCCCTGCTGGCTCAGGAATTCTGGGAGTTGAAGTCCACGAGTCATAAAAGAGCCAAGGTGGCCTACCCCTGCACTAAATGAACTGTTGTAAGTTGAGGACTACCTGTATGTGGGACACCTTTACCTGGATGGGGAATATCCCTGGCACCACGGGGCAGCTGATCCCGATGTCCTGGCAATCCCTTAGAAATGTGAGGAATTTCTCCGTCCGGAAAAATAGCTGAGTAATGACAAAATCTGCCCCGGCGGAGACTTTTTCCTTGAGGTATTTCAAGTCCTCCATGTAGCTCTCGGCCTCTGGGTGGCCCCCAGGATAGCCTTCCAAATAAAAGAAAGAAACGGTGAGCTCCAGGCTGGTTTCACCCTTGTTCTTACCAAAATATCCTCCACGTAATTCACAATTACGTTGACAGTTAGGACAAACCCGTTTTACAAGATTTGATTTGTGGTTTCTGGGACCTCGCCTTTATTTTCCTCCACTTGGCCTCCAGAAGCAGAAACCTTGTGATTGGGGGAACCCTAGTTTCCTTAGTCTCAAAGCGCTCCTCTTTTTTTCCCCCAGGTCATCCGGGACCCAAGAAGAATCCAGAATGGAGGTTTTTCTGAATTAAAACTTTAAAACCTGGGTGAAATTCACAAATCTCTCCCTAGAGACTTGCATATGGAGTGGCTGTGCCGTCTGGTTTTCTTAGAGGAAGGGTCTTCAAACTTGGTCCTTTTGTGACTTGTGGACTTCAACTCCCAGAATTCCTCAGCCAGACACATTGGCTGAAGAATTCTGGGAGTTGAAGTCCACAAGTCATCAAAGGGCCAAGTTTGAAGACCCCTGGACTTCAACTCGCAGAATTCCTCAGCCAGGCACGCTGGCTGAGGAATTCTGCGAGTTGAAGTCCACAAAAGGGCCAAGTTTGAAGACCCCTGTCTTAGAGAGTCATAACATACCAGGATGGAGATGGAGACCCGGTGTGTATCATTGGGTAGGTAACAAAAGATAAATTTCACTTCATGCCCATAAAAAGCACCACGGGAGAAGTGAAACTCGAGAAATGGAGAAACCTGAATTAGTTCTTCGTTAGACACAAAGCCAGCTGGATGAGCTTAAGCCAGTTTCTCTCCCTCAAACCCAACAGGTCAACGGGTTATGAAAACTTTGCCCCCAAAATTGCAGAGACTGGGCCAGGCCATTGCCGAGTCCAACATGACCTGAAGAAGCACCAACCACTGGTTAGAAAAGATGGACGGGCTCTTGAGGAACCTCTTTAGAAGATCAGGAGAGCTTTGGATGAAACCCGTCTACTCACCTGCCACGCAGAGGTCAAAATAATCGTCAAACTCCTGACGGATGTGCTTCACCAGGTCCACTGCGTGGTTGAAGCCCTCCAGTTCCTCTTCCCATTCTTCCCCAAAGGGATCTGCGGGAGAAGAAGACCCCATTGTTAAGAAAACACGGCCCTTCCTTCCCATGGATGGAAAGACCACCTTGTAGGCGTTCCCCACCTCCTCGCAGCGCCATGATATTCTTCAGCCCCAATCGTTTGGCCTTCTGCAGGTGGGCGGTGATGGTTCCCCTGCTCTGGTTGCAACAGGTCATGTGGAGGATCGTCTCCAGACCACAGTAGTTGAGGGCGGTGGTGGCCATCATCATGGACGAGGTCTCCTTATCGGAGCCCGGATCGCCAGCTGGATGCCATGTGACGTCGATGAAAAGGGGGCCACCTGCCCCCATGCGGTCAAACCTGCGAGGGACAAAACAAACAAGCCATCTTCAGCTGCTGGGTCATCAGAAAGCAACCCAAAAGATCTTCTGGAGAAAGAGTAAGAAGTAGAGAGGCACCCAGGCGAAATTGGAGTGAGATGCTTTATCAGTCCATCAAGACATTGCATTAAACTCTCATTATTGGAAAAAAGCAGGATATGTAATAACTGTGCTCTCCTAACCCACATTCAGGGTTTACAGGTAGTCTTCAACTTACATCCATTTGTTTAGGGCCTGTTTGAAATTACAAGGGCACTAAAAAAGTGACTTATGACCCTTTTTCACACTTACAACTGTTGCAGCCTCCCCATGGTCACGCCATCAAAATTCAGACACTTGGCAACTGGTTCGTATTTATGATGGTTTCAGTGTCCTGGGATCACACCTGATCCCCTTTTGCAACCTTCTAACAACCAAGGGGAAAGTCAGATTTACTTAACAACCCTGTTTCTAACAACAACTACAATATTCCCTTAACAACTGTGGCAAGAAGGCTCGAAAAATGGGGCAAAACTATCTTAACAACTGTCTTGCTTAGCAACGAAAATTTTGGGCTCCACTGTGTGGTCGTTAAATCGATGACTACCTGTATTGGAAAGAGAGCGCTAGGCCATTGTGTTCCCTTAACCCAGATTCAGGGTTTATTGGGTTGAGACAACCCAGCGCTGACAGAAGTGGAGGAGATGTGGGTGAAGGAGACCCCAAAGCTCCAGTGGACATGAGTGTGGAGCTGATGTTCTACAACAGATGGACCTTGTCCATCAATTCAGGATTTTAAACGAATCCACGGCTTGGAATAACCCACTTTTAGCCTCCACGATCTGCTTCTTCACCTGGAGATGAGGTTCACGGCTCCGTTGGCCGTCCGGGGAGGGAAGAACTCCAGGGAAAACCACTTGTCCCCGGATTCCTGCCGACGACGCATTTTCTCCCGCAGGCGCTCGTGACGCTCCGTGTCCAGGACGGGAGTGGAGCACCGGGAGCTGTTTTGGGAACTCTCCCCACTGCTGCTGCTGCTGCTGCCGCCGCCATCGAGTCGGGTCCCACCGAGGCCGTTGCTCACCGGAGAAAGCTCGCCGTGAGATTCGTTGACCATGGTGAAGGCCCTGGAGAAATGAGAAGGAGGCCAGGAGGCTCCAGGTGAACGAGCAGTCGTGCTTAGCTTGCATTCTGGGTGGAAACCTATTTCTTTTTATATATATATATATAGCTGTACCCGGCCACACATTGCTGTGGCTCAGTCTGGCGCGTGTTGCTTTTACGTCCAACAGATGGCGCTGTTTTTCAAAAAAAGCATGTTTTTACCTGTCACAGGTGTGACATCTATATAATAGTAGGTATATAAAAACACGTGCGTATTCGAATGCAACGTTGTGTCAAAATTTCAAAGCAATCGGTGAAGAACTTTCAGAGATTTAAGATTTTGAACAAACGAACATTTACATTTTTATTTATATAGCTATATAGAAGAGTTTTATTGAGTTTTATAAGGTTAGGGAAGGGATGGGATCAGTATGGGAATTGGGGTTCAGGGTAGGAGTCAAGATTGGGGTTGGGACAGGGATAAGAACAAGCTTTAGCAAACAGACTATTGTCCGGGTACATACGTTCAATAGCATTAATTAATATAATAGTAAATAGCTATAGTGAATATGAGAAACAATGATCATAAACAGTGTCAGTTAATCAATACATATCCTTCATCTTATTAAAATATATTTGCCATTAAATATCACAGTCATTTCTCACTAGTTCGTTTTGCTAACCATTGGTAAAAGTTATCCCATGTTTTAATGTAAACTGAGTCCTCTTTCTCTTTAATATCTAAGGTTAATCTGTCCATTTCTGCACATTCTAAGATTTTCTTAATTATGATCTCTTCAGATGGTAAATTTTCATTTTTTCCAGTATTGGGCAAATGCTATTCTCGCTGCTGTCAATATATGCAATATTAAATACTCATTCTCCTTCTCATGCTTGGCTCCTAGTATTCCTAACAGAAACAGTTCTGGTTTAAATTCTATCCGTATTTTAGTCTTTTCCAACCATGTATGAATCTTAAGCCTATTTCTTTATAGGTAGTTCTCGACTTACGACCACAAAAACGGAGCCCAAAATTTCTATGGCTAAGCGGGACATTTGTGAAGCGAGTTTGTCTACATTTTACGACCTTTCTTGTCGCCATCGTTCAGTGAATCCCTGGGTTTACAGGTAATCCTCACAGTTCTTTTAGTGACCGTTCAGAGTTAACAACGGCACTGAAAAAAGCGACTTAGGACCTATTTTTCACACTTACGACTGTTGCAGCAGTCCTGTGGTCACGGGATCAAAGTTCCGACGCTAGGCAAGTGACTCGTATTTATGACGGTCGCCGCGTCCTGGGGGATCACAGGATCTCCTTTGGCGACTTTCCGGCAAGCAAAGTCAATGGGAAAGCCCGATTCGCTTAGCCATCCGTGATAACTACCTTAACGAACGCAGAGATTCGTTTAACAACTGTGGCCAGGAAAATCGTAAAACGGGGCAAAACTCACTCAACAAATGTTTCGCTTAGCAACATAAAATTGGCGCTCCGTTGTAGTCGTTAAGTCGGGGACGAATAACACGGCTGTTCAGTGAATCCGGCTTCTTCCCTGGACTTTGCTTGCCGGAAAGTCGTAAAAGGGGGAATCGCTTGACCCCGTGGCATTGCGACCATCATTAATATGAGTCGGTTGCCAAGCGCCTGAATTTTGATCACGTGACCATGGGGAGACCTCAACCCTTGTGGGAAAAATGGTCCCAAATCACTTTTTGCAGTGTGGTTGTTAACCAAAGCGCCTGAAGGCAGGAGAAGAAACAACGGATGGAAACTAACCAAAGAGAGAATCAACCTAGAACTAAGGAGAAATTTCCTGACAGTGAGGACAATTAACCAGTGGAACAACCTGCCTCCAGAAGCGGTGAATGCTCCAACACTGGAAGTTTTTAAGAAGAAACTGGACAGCCATTTGTCCGAAATGGTATAGGATTACCTGCCTGAGCAGGGGGTTGGACTAAATGACCTCCAAGGTCCCTTCCAACATTATTATTATTATTATTATTATTATTATTATTATTATTATTATTATTATTATTATTATTATTATTATTATTATTATTATTAATAATAATAATAATAATAATAATAATAATCTAGTCCAACTCCCTGCTCAAGCAGGAGAGCAACAAAGATGATCAGGGCACTGGAGGCTAAAACATACGAAGAACGGTTGCTGGAATTGGGCATGTCCAGTTTAATGAAGGGAAGGACGAGGGGGGACAGGATAGCAGTGTTCCAGTATCTCAGGGGCTGCCCCAAAGAAGAGGGAGTCAAGCTATTCTCCAAAGCGCCTGAAGGCAGGACAAGAAGCAACGGATGGAAACTAATCCAGGAGAGAAGCAACCTGGAACTAAGGAGAAACTTCCTGACAGTTAGAACAATTAACCAGTGGAACAACCTGCCTCCAGAAGCGGTGAATGCCCCAACACAGGAAGTTTTTAAGAAGAGACTGGATAGCCATTTGTCGGAAATGATATAGGGTTTCCTGCCTGAGCAGGGGGTTGGACTAGATGACCTCCAAGGTCCCTTCCAACATTATATTATTATTATTATTATTATTATTATTATTATTACTTCAATCGGTCACTAAACAAAACTGTTTTGCTTAAGCAACTCCAACGGGCTTAGTAATTTCTCCCAGCCTTCACTCAAGCAGGTTTTTCTAGCTAGTGGTTTGGGAGAGCCCTCTGGGTTTTATTTTTATTTGTCTGAAAACGACTGGAAGTCTTAAAAAAGCAATTTGGGCTGGACGCCAGGCATGACTTCTTCATGACCCTGTGAAGGAAGGTATGGGGGGGGGGAAGGCAGCCCGAATTTTGCCTATCAGGAGAGCCAATTTATTCTGCAACAGATCAGCGCTCGGCTGATTAATCAGCCCCAAATCCACGCTGCAAGTGATGGGATTAATTCCCCAGGCACGGCCAGATCGGAACTAAAAAAAAACAGGGAAGAGAGAATGGGAAGGAGGGGGGATGGGTTGCACCCCAAACAGAAAAGGCAGGAAGGAGCAGCAAAATTTAATAAGAAATTTCAGCCACGATGGATTTATACTTCCGTCCTGGTGTCACTCGGCCGCTAACTGGGCTTGTAAATGGTGCAGACCGCCAGTTTCCAATTGGGGAAGGGGGGGCACAGCTAGTTTTCAGGGTCCCATCAGAGGAGGAAGGGAAGAGATGCCCAGAGAGGGGTCCTTAAGCATTCACTCACCTGGTGTCGGTGCTGTCCCTCTGGGCAATTTTCCACCGGGGTCTGGAGGATCCCTCCAGTTTGGTTGACCGATTCAGGCCTTCCAGTTTGCTAATTTGGGGGGCTCCTGGGCCAGGTTCACCCAAGCATTTGCCCAGTGGATTGGAGCCGGTCCATGCTGCTGGATCTGATCCTTGCCAGCAGTCTGGAGAAATGCAAGCCGCCCGATGCCTGAAGTCACACCTTGTCGGTGTCACAATCTCGCTTACAAGGGACACAACGTGCAGGCAGCCCCTTATCTAAATGTCCCTGCCAATCAGCGCTGGGCTTCTCTACCAATGGGGAGGTGGGTTTCCAAGAGAAAGCAAAGCGGCTTGAGGGTGAGATTATTTCTCAGACAAAGAAACAACAGGAAACTGGATCCCAAAGCTGTGTTTTTTTTTCTTTGTTTTTTTTTTTTAACTCACCTTGCAATGGGCGTTTTTTCGGCCAACTCCATCGGTCAAGTCCAAAGTTTTGGCTCCCGCAAATCACAACAGCAAAAAAGCTGGAGGATGTGTGCATGTGTCAGATCTCCTTAAATTCCTCTTCCGCAGCAGGCATGGTGGAAGGGACCAATCTTTCCTGTAGTAGTAGTAGTAATAGTAGTAATAGTAATAATAATAGTAATAATAATAATATAAATTATCACAATCTTATTATTCATTAATAAAACACCATTAAAGTCTTTCAATCCTATTTTAGCTGATGGCAAAATTGCAGGAAAAAACAAACCCATTTGACCCAGAATCTTCTCTCCTTTTAGAGGCTAGTTATGGTGTGTTGGGGTCACTGTTAATTCTAATGGTTTGGGGGCTGGTCCAACCCCCCCCCGGTTTTGTTTTTCCTGTACTAGTCCAACGCCTTTAACCATTACACCGCACTGCTCTCCCCTGTTAAGATTGCAGTTGCCATTCATCTGGCCCGTTAGGTGGGTGGCGAGGATGGGACTTGTAGTTAGTGGTGATGGGACTTGCAGTCCACCCACTGAGGGTGGCATTTTGTATCGCAGCAGGAAAGGAAGTTGGAGGTCCTGAAAGTTGGAGGTCAACCCCAAATCTGGCCCCTGCCCTCCATTATCTCAGCCCACCCATATAAGGGGGCAAAATCTGGTGCCTATTTATAAACCTGGGGGAGGGAGAGAGATTTATGGTAAGGAAATATTTTCTTTTAGGGTGGAGCAGAAGGAAATAAATATTCTTTGCAATCCTCATTAGGGTTTTTCCTTCCTTCCTCAGTTATGGAAATTGAGCAGGGAAAGGGGGGGCGTTAAATTGCACGAGGGTCCTTTAGTTTGCAACTGGCTCCTGCAAAGGGTAAAATGGATTTTATTTTCATTTACGCTGGTTAAAGAAAACACCCCAAGGCAGCGCTGCAGGGAGGTGCAAAACTTTTGCAAGGGAAAAATTGCACGCTTCTCCCAAGCCTTTTGATTCATTCGCATGCAAAACGGGGCAATTCACTGAATTTAAAGGCATTAAATTCCCCAGGAGGCGGGAGGGGGGGGATGCGCAGCGAGGGAAGGAGATTCGGCTTTATTTATTTATTTATTTATTTATTTATTTAAATTCATTATTTTGTGGCCGCTGG
>BFFQ01009284.1:109399-121573 GCA_003402635.1 Protobothrops flavoviridis
TGCAGCCTTCGGGGCCCCCATTGGCGGGATGCTGTTCAGCCTGGAAGAGGGGTCGTCCTTTTGGAATCAGGGCCTCACGTGGAAAGTGGTGAGGCCAAATTCTCAGCTCCGCCCGGGGTGTGTGTGTCTGGCTGGGGCTGCGATGGGAGACCCTGCCCTCCCATTTTCACAGCTTCCTGGCGGGCTCTGAGCAAGCCTTTTCACTCTGAACATTGGCCTGCGTCCACAATTAAGCCCCAGGTTTTTGTTGCTAAGCGAGACATTCATTCAGTGAATTTTGCCCCCCTTTTACAACCTTTCTTAAGATCGTTAAGTTATTAACACGATGGTTAAACGAAATCTGGCTTCCCCATTGAGTTTGCTTGTCAGAAGGTCGCAAAAGGGGAACACGTCACACACACACACACACACAACCCCCCCCCCGGCTCATAAATATGAGCCAGTTGCGAAGTGTCTGGATTTTGGTCATGTGACCACGAATGGATGCTGCAACGATGAATTAAGTGTGAAAAATGCTCATAAGTCACTTTTTTCAGTGCGGTGGTAACTTCAGACAGTCACTAAACAAACTGTTGTAAGTCAAGGAGGACCTGTAGGCAAGCTTTGGACCTCAAACATTGCCACACAGATCCTGGGAATGACCTGGGTCAGTGGTGGAGAACCTATGGCACGGGTGCCAGAGGCGGCACTCAGAGCCCTCTCTATGGGCACGCGCACCATCGCCCCAGTCCTAGGCCTTCAGCTGGGTTTTATAAAACCTTTTCACTTTAGACCTCTGCCACCATGTACAAAAAAAAAAAGGTTCAATCAATCAGTCAATTTCAACTTCTCACGGGAAAAAAATCTTGCAAAGTTGGAATTGATTGATTGAACCTTTTAGTCGCACCCAGTCTGCCGTTACCACTGCAGACCACGCCCACCCAATGGGCCACGCCCACCCAATGGGCCATACCCAGCCAATGGGCCACACCCACCCGGCACTCGACGATGCATAAATGGGTTTTGGGTTGCAGTTTGGGCACTCGGTCTCTAAAAGGTTCGCCATCACTGACTTGGGTTGTATGTGTGTGTCTTTTTCTTCCAGCTCTTCTGCTCCATGTCCGCCACCTTCACCCTCAACTTTTTCCGTTCCGGCATTCAGTTTGGAAGCTGGGGGTCTTTCCAGTTGCCGGGCTTGCTGAATTTTGGAGAGTTCAAGGTAGGCCTTACTTGACTTTGAGTCTCTTTCCCTTGATTAGAAAACCATTCGTTTTTTCCTAAAACAAATTTAGAAAAATGTTCTCAGCTAAGAATCATTTAGTCTTCTTTCCTTCCCCTGGGGTTTCCAGATCGGGGGCCTGTCAAGCTTGAAGCTCATTTTGCTGGTGCAACATTTATTGCTTCTTAGCTTGCCAACAAACTTGGGGGGGGGGGGNAATATAATGCAGGCTACAAAGATAAAGAAGGCAGACCATGAGAATCAAGGACGATTCACCAGATGTCTGACTCGACTTAGAGACATTTTCTCATAACAGTATAATGGCTCCTAACTGGGGCAATGTGACCTGTGCAGGGATGGGAGGGGGAATTCTATACTTTTACTATATGGTTTTGGCTTGGGGTTTGCCAGAGCTGGTTTCGCTTTCATACGTGCGGAATTGATGTACTCAATAAAGTTTTACGATAAGAGATCAGAATGTTTGCTTGGTTGTGTTCGTCAGTCGTAACCATGACAGGGCCTTCCAGACAAGCAACAGTGGTTCCTCAGAGCCTCCATGCAGGTCTCCAGGGCCAGGTTAGAGAAAGCTGGATTGTGACCCTAAAACATGCAAGGAATTTGCACCGCCCTCCTTTGTCTTGCCTGTGCCCCCCCTCCCCCCACCCCGTCTCCAGTGTCCAGAGTCTAACAAAAAATGCCACCTGTGGACCGTCGTGGACCTGGGTTTCTTCATCCTGATGGGAGTCGGTGGGGGCCTCTTAGGGGCCACCTTCAACTGCATCAACAAGAGGTTGGCCAAATACCGCATGAGGAACGTCCACCCCAAGCCCAAGCTGGTCAGGTACCGGGGCCTTTGCTGTGCATGATGGGCGTCGGCTTCACTCCGTGTAAACCAGAAGATGGGACGCGCGTTTGTGACAATAGCTGGTGTTGGGGTGCCAGGGTGTGTGGGGGTGACACTGGCTGTGGGTGAAGGGGAAAGGGCCACGCAGCTAGTCTGCAGCTTACAACCACAATTGAGCCCCAAATCTCTTGTCACTAAGCAGGAGGTTAAGTGAGTTTGGTCCCATTTTGTGACCTTCCTCGCCATGCTTGTTAAGTGAATCACGACAGTTGTTAAGTGAGTAACGCCGTTCTAACGTGAACCCGGCTTCCCCGTGGACCTTGTTTGTCAGAAGGTCGCAAAAGGGGATCGCAGGAACCCCTCGGGACACTGCGACCGCCGTAAATGTGAATCAGTTGCCGAACATTCGGAATTTTGATCAGGTGACTATGGGTTGTGTGAAAAATGGTCATAAGTCATTGTGACTTAGATTGCTTCGGGCGCCACGAGGAGAAAAATCATCCGTGCATCTTCACGTTCAGG
Source organism: Protobothrops flavoviridis (assembly GCA_003402635.1). NCBI lineage: Eukaryota > Metazoa > Chordata > Lepidosauria > Squamata > Viperidae > Protobothrops > Protobothrops flavoviridis. The sequence goes on from BFFQ01009284.1 coordinate 111,964, forward strand.
ACGGCGAATCCTCGACTTGACAACAGTTCATTTAGTGACCGTTCGAAGTTACAACGGCATTGAAAAAAGCAATTTACGATCATTTTTCACACCTAACGATCTTTGTAGCATCCCCAGTCACATGATCCAAATTCAGACGCTTGGCAACTGACTCACACTTATGACCGTTGTGGCGTCTTTTGCGACCTGACAAGCAAAGTCAATGGGAGAAGCCAGATTCACTTCACAGCCTGTCACTAACTTACCAACTGCAGTGATTCGTTTAACGACCGTGGCAAGCCAGGTCGTAAAACGGCCAAACTCACTTAACAAGCGTCTCACTTAACAACGGAAATTTAGGGCTCAATTGTGTTCGTATGTCGAGGGCTACCTGTGCCTCAAATCGAGGCTTTTTGGGGTCCCCCAGCTCAGCGGGAGAGGGGACGGCGGGCATCTCAGCCTCCGTGACTTTGAGGACATCCGTGTGGGGTTCCCGACCGTGAACGGTTCTCGTGTGCTTTGCCTTGCTTGCAGAGTCCTGGAGAGCCTTTTGGTGTGCCTGACAACCACCCTTGTGATATTTGTCGCTTCGATGCTTCTTGGGGAATGCCGGCCGCTCTCTTCTGCGGACCACGGAGACAACAGCTCCTCCTTCAGCCCGCAGGTGAGCGGAGAACATTTCATGCCGATGCAGAGAGGAGAACCCTCGAAAGAAGGACGCGCATTGCCGTGTCACCTCTGGTTTTTTTGAAGAAACAGACTAACAGAGTTGGAAGGGACCTTGGAGGTCATCTAGTCCAGGGCTTTTCAACCAGTGGTACGGGTACCACCTGTGGTACATTGGCACCTGGCAGGTGGTACGCGACCATCCTAGAAAAGTGGTAGTGGGGGAGGGGAATGAGCTGAACTGGTGACAGCACCGCACAAACATGAGCGAGAGACGGCTGGAGCTGCAGGGCTGTCAGGGCTCAGCGGAAGCGCCAGGATCAGTGCCGCTTTCCAGCTGATCAGCGCTTCTTCGGGGCTGTCAAGGCTCAGTGGAAATGCCAGGATCAGCGCCAGGCTCCAGTTGGAGCTCAGTCCTGATCCTGGCACTTCTGCTGAGCTCAGAAGAAGTGCCCATCAGCTGGAATGTTGCAGCATCTCCAGGGTCTGGTGATTTACATTCAGATGCTTGGCAACTGATTCATATTTATGACGGTCACAGTGTCCCAGGGTCATGTGAAGTGACCAAAACCTGCTGCAACCACCCAGCAGACAGAGGGGAAATAAAAACCAACCCCCCACCCCACCCCCGCTGCCAATCCTCAACAGAAATGCTCACAACAATGAAAACCTCGGACAGGAGGAAGAGCGCCGCCGGGCGGGCAGGCGGGTGTCTTGCTCAGCTGTGGCTTGGGGGGCACTTTTTTCAGGGCCATTGTAACTTTGAACAGTCACTAAGTGAACTGTTGTAAGTCGAGGACTACCTGTACTTTATCTCTTTTTTCCTTTTTTTTTTTGGTCAAGTTTTTGACCCCTTGCTAGGTGACTGGTGGTACTCGGATATTGCCATATCCTAAAAGTGGTACAATAGGTGAAATGGTTGAAAAGCCCTGATCTAGTCTAACCCTCCCCCCAAGCAGGAGACCCGACACCGTTTCTGACAGAGGGCAGTCCAGTCTCTTCTTGAAAGCTTCCAGTGATGAAGCTCCCACAACTTCTGAAGGCAAACTGTTGATTGTTCTCACTGTCAGGAAATTCCTCCTTATTTCTAGGCTGAATCTCTCCTTGATCCGTTTCCATCCGTTGTTCCTTGTCTGGCCTTCGGGTGCTTTGGAAAATAGGTTGACCCCCTCCTCTCTGTGGCAGCCCCTCAAATATTGGAAGGCTGCTGTCCTGTCTCCCCTGGTCCTTCTCTTCCCAAGACCTGCCAAGTCCTTTTGAAACCCTTCCTTCCGTTTTTGAAGGTCACCAGAGAAGTGTTTGTAGAGCCCCATCACAACCCCACAGTCTCCCTCAGAGACTGGGGGGGGGACTCCACTTTAGAGGATAGATACAGGTAGTCCTTGACTTAACGACCACAGAGGACCCCCAAATTTCTCTTGCTAAGTGAGACAATTGTTAAATGAGTTTTGCCCCCTTCAGCAAACTTCCTTGCTTCCGCTGTTAAGTGATTCCCTGCGGTGGTTAAGTTAGCGAAACGGTTCCTAAGTGAACCTGGGTTCCCCCTTGACTTGGCTGGTCAGAGGGTCACCCCAAGGCAATCCCAGGACACCACGACCGTCATAAATGTGAGCCAGTGGCCAAGCATCTGAATTTTGATCACCTGAGCATGGGGATGCTGTAACGGTGTGAAAAACGACCACAAATCACTTTTTTCAAGTGCCGTTGTAACTTTGAACAGACCCTAGATCGGGTTGGCAACCTTAAGCACTAAAAGAGCCACTTGGACCTGTTTCCCACAGAAAAGAAAACACTGGAAGCTGCAAAACGTGCGCACACATGTGCATGCGCTGGAAGGGGGGGCTTGATCGAAGAGTTTAATTAGAAATAGAGGCTGCTGTGCATGAGTTCTCTCTCTCTCTCTCCCTCCCTCCCTCCTTCCCTCTCTCTCCCTCCCCTCCACCCCCTCTCTCCGATCTTCTGCTCTCTGTTCTCCGACAATCTGACACACATTCTTATTGGGCTGACTCTCTCCTGCCCTTGGTCTGCCAGTCCTCTTCCCCCACTCAGTGTGAGTGTGTGTGTGTGTGTGAGAGAGAGAAAGAGCTGCTGCTTTCTGCTGCTTCCTGCGGAGATGCAGCAAAGGCAGGAGCCCCACCCAATAAGCTTGTCAGCTTGTCGGAGAACAGCGTGAGGCCACTCTCTTTTTTACACAGAGAGAGAGAGAGAGAGAGACAAGGGAAGCGCAAGTGTCTCTCTCTGTCTCTCTCTCTCTGCAAATGGCGGAGGAGGACTGGGAGCCGCAGGAGAAGGCTCAAAGAGCCACATGCGGCTCTGGAACCACAGGTTGCCGACCTGTGCCCTAGATGAACAGTTGTAAGTCAAGGACTACCTGGGCTTCCACTTATTGGAGAAATACTGAAACTGGAACCAAGAAATGGAAACCTCAGAAAAATCCCGAGGGAAGGTGCCATCTTGAAGAGTCAACAGCCTGGGATTTGGGGAGGTAAAATTTGGGGGATGCTTGACATGATTTTGGAACTGGAGTCAAAAGGGGCACTTGTCTTTTTGTCAAGGATTCTTCCTCGGAGGAGGTTAATTCAAGCATCAAGACCTTCTTCTGTCACAATAACACTTACAATGACATGGCCACCTTGTTCTTCAACCCGCAAGAGTCCGCCATCTTGCAGCTGTTTCACCAGGAGGGTGAGTGCCAGACCGGAGCCGCGAGGTAGAGAAGGGTCTCATTTCTCTGCTTTTATCCTTGCTGGACTGGGCAGGGGCTCCTGAGGTCTGGGTCAGAAATTGGGAGACGTCTAATCTGAGGTGAAATTCAGGAAGCTGGGGTTTTCGCGGCCTTGGAATCCATGCTTGAGGGATATGCATTTTTAACAAACTTCGGGAGCAAATAAATTTCTCCAAGGTGGCCAGCAGCTTCCAGGCAGTTCACACACGCTGAGGGCATCTCAAATTCTCACGTTTGGACGGAGTGTGAAAACGGAATTAATGAGATGGTTAAGTCGTCCTCTCCTGCCTCTGTGGGACTTGGCTAGCAATTAAATTTTACCCTGTCTTGGTTTCTCTTACACGAGAAAGGACCTTTTCTGTAGAGATGGCCACCTTGTCCACCTTCTCGTGGAGATCCATTCAGATCGCCCGCTTGGCTGGGAGATGATGGTGGAAAGAGAAGCTGTTAATTGAATTTATCTTAGATTTAATAAACTTCCACCCATACCTATGTGCGTACTGAATTTGAACCAGTGCAAACTAAGTCTAATTTTGCTGGCCTAAGCCGCCAGCAAACTGATCAATCCATCAATCTGTCTGTCGGTCTGTGTCACACACATCTAATTACCTCTCTCTGTCATCCATCCATCCATCTATCTTTTCTTAAATCTATCTCTCTCTCTCTCTCTCTCTCTCTCTCTCTATCTATCACACATCTAATTATCTCTATCTGTCATGTATCTGTATCCATCATCTATCATCTCTCAAATCTATCTATCTATCTATCTATCTATCTATCTATCTATCTATCTATCTATCTATCTATCTATCTATCTATCTATCTATCTATCTATCTATCTATCTATCTATCTATCCATCTATCCATGTATCCATGTATCTATCCATCTAATCTCACACACATCTAATTATCTCTATCTATCATGTATCTGTATCCATCATCTATCATCTCTCAAATTTACCTGTCCGTCCGTCTGTCGGTCTCACACAGATCTAATTCTCTCTCTCTGTCATCTATCTGTATCCATCCATCTATCCGTCTACAAAATTTATTGGCCACCCATTTTAGCACAGGGTAACTCTGGGCGGCTTACAGTTACTTCAAATCTAAAACATAAAAAGTTAAAAGCAGACCTTAGAACCGAAGACCCCTGGGGAGGGTGGGGGCAAAGTCGGGGATTTGTTATTATTCCATCAACCACCTCCCTGGCGCCGATCCCCCCACTGGGGCCCAAGCCGACTGGCACAGCCACGTCTTTGGGCCTTTAGGAAAAGATAGGAGGGTTGGGGCCAACCTCACATCCGAGGGGAGGGGGGCAGGCAGGGCAAGACGTTCCAGAGGGCAGGAGCCACAGCAGAGAAGACCCCGCCCGCCGGAATACTCGGGTTGACGGGACCCGCGTCAGGCCTCTTCCCGGCACGAGTGGCACGGGCCAATCCCGCTGGGGCAAGACGGTCCATCAAGTGACCTGGACCCCTGCCATGCAGACCCTTTCCACATTTAAAAGAGGGAGGGAGGGAGGGGCTGGCTTGGCTTGGCTTTTTGTCTTCGGCTGCTGCTCAACCCCCCTCCTGTTTCTTTCCCCTGTTTTCCAGGTACTTTCAGCCCTGTCACCCTCTCCCTCTTTTTCTTCCTCTACTTCCTGCTCTCCTGCTGGACTTACGGGATTTCTGTGCCGAGCGGTCTTTTTGTCCCATCGCTGCTCTGCGGGGCCTCTTACGGACGCCTAGTGGCCAACCTCCTGGAAAGGTGCCCTCTCCGGCTTTCGTGGGTTGCGTTTCCCCGCCGCGCTCCCCCTCGGCTCCGGGGGCCTCCCTGGTAACCGCTCTGCTCTGCTTCCTCCATCCCTCCCAGCTACATCGGCCTGGATCACGTCTACTCCGGCACCTTTGCTCTGATTGGAGCGGCCGCCTTCCTGGGCGGGGTGGTCCGCATGTCCATCAGCCTCACCGTGATCCTGATCGAGTCTACCAACGAGATCACCTACGGGTTGCCCATCATGATCACCCTGATGGTGAGTCCCTGCAGCCTTCGGGGCCTTGAAGCCGTGAATGTCTGGATAGCTTTAACCACCTGGGGATCGCTAGGACTTGTCCCTGGGCCTTTTTGGATTCGTTGGTTGGCCAACCATTTGCCCAGAATGGTATAAGGTCTGCTGCTTGAGCAAGGGGTTGGACTAGAAGACCTCCAGGGTCCCCCCTTAACCTTGTTATTGTATGTTCTATGAGCCACTTAATGTACCCCGAAAATAAGACCCAACTGGAAGATAAGCCCTAGCATAGTTTTTCAGATTGCTCCTAATAGAAGCCCCACCGCCAAAATAAGCCCCAGTTAAAATCATCAACCAGCCTGACGCATTTAGTACCGTATTTCCCCAAATATAAGCCCTAACCGGAAATGTGTCCTTTGGAGCAAAAATTAATCTAAGACACGATCTTATTTTTCGGGAAACACAAGTACTCTAGAAAGAGTGAAGAAAAGAGCAACAAAGATGATCAGGGGACTGGAGGCTAAAGCATACAAGGAACGGTTGCTGGAACTGGGTATGTCTAGTTTAATGAAGAGAAGGATGAGGGGTGACGTGATAGCAGTGTTCCAGTATCTCAGGGGCTGCCCCAAAGAAGAGGGAGTCAAGCTCTTCTCCAAAGCGCCTGAAGGCAGGACAAGAAGCAACGGATGGAAACTAATCAAGGAGAGAAGCAACCTAGAACTAAGGAGAAACTTCCTGACAGTGAGAACAATTAACCAGTGGAACCACCTGCCTCCAGAAGCGGTGGATGCTCCAACACAAGTTTTTAAGAAGAGACCGGACAGCCATTTGTCTGAAATGGTGTAGGGTTTCCTGCCTGAGCAGGGGGTTGGACTCGATGACCTCCAAGGTCCCTTCCATCATCATCATCATCATCATCATCATCATCATTATTATTATTAAACATACAAGGAATGGTTGCTGGAATTGGGTATGTGTAGTTTAATGAAGAGAAGGATGAGGGGTGACGTGATAGCAGTGTTCCAGTATCTCAGGGGCTGCCCCAAAGAAGAGGGAGTCAAGCTATTCTCCAAGGCGCCTAAAGGCAGGACAAGAAGCAACGGATGGAAACTAATCAAGGAGAGAAGCAACCTGGAACTAAGGAGAAATTAACAATTAACCTGTGGAACAACCTGCCTCCAGAAGTGGTGAATGCTCTAACACTGGAGGTTTTTAAGAAGTGACTAGACAGCCATCTGTCTGAAATGGTATAGGGTTTCCTGCCTGAGCAGGGGGTTGGACTAGAAGACCTCCAAGGTCCCTTCCAACTTTATTATTATTATTATTATTATTATTATTATTATTATTATTATTATTATTATTATTATTATTATTATTATTATTATTATTATTATTATTATTATTATTATTATTATGTCCTCCCAGACAGGAACAATGACGGGCCAGCATCATCAAACTATATTATGTCACGGAAGCCGTGTTGGGACACCTGTCCCCCTTACCTGAAAAGGCTTAAATCAGGGCAACTGGACCCCAGTTTGTTCAAACTGAGACGTTTCGTTATCTATCCAAGTAACTTCTTCATCCAGTTTGGGTAGGCAGAGAGTCAGAGGGTTGTTGGAATGAGCCAATTCTTGCCATACAGACTGGGGGGGGGGGTTCTCCCCAAAATGAAAATCAAGGTGAAGATTCAATCAGCCAGGCCAAAAATATCTGAATAGCAATAGCAATTGCACTCAGACTTTTATACCGCTTCACAGGGCTTTACAGCCCTCTCTGAGCGGTTTACAGAATCAGCCTGTTGCCCCCCAACAATCTGGGTCCTCATTTTACCGACCACGGAAGGCCGAGCCAACCCTGAGCCGGTGAGACCTGAACTGCTGGCAGCCGGCAGTCAGCAGAATCAGCCTGCAATACCGCTGTCAATGCTGCAAATAACTGTATATTCTTGCTTTGACAATATGCAGAACTGTCTGGTATTTTTGGGGTTAATGCCTGGAAGTTCTTTGAAGTGTTTCATTAGCCGGAACCATAACCATCTGCACTTTAAACCATGGTGCCAGCACGGCGCAGGTTAAATCAGGGCAACTGGACCCAAGTTTATTCAAACTGAGGCATTTTGTTACTCATCCGAGTAACTCCTTCGGTCAAAATGAGAATTGGAGCTGGCAGAGAGTCAGAGAGTCATTGGAAGGAACCAACTCTAGCCTGTCCCCCCTTCTGTTTGCAGGTGGCCAAGTGGACCGGTGACCTCTTCAACCAAGGGATTTACGACATCTACGTGGCCTTGCGTGGGGTCCCCCTGCTGGAGTGGGAAGTCAGAACAGAGATGGACAAGTAATGTTGGCGGATCTGAAGGCTGGGAACCTCTGCCAGCTCGGACTCAAGTTGTCTGGCTGTTTCGGAAGCCTGCTTTTCATTTAATCCCAACTTTTCTGTCACCCAAGGCTCAGGGCGAGCGACATCATGGAGCCCAACCTGATGTACGTCTACCCGCACACCCGGATCCAGTCCCTGGTCAGCATTCTCCGGACCACCGTCCATCACGCCTTCCCAGTGGTGACCGAGAACCGGGCCTACGAGAAAGAGTTTATGAAGTGGGACCAGCTGATCAGCAACAACATTAAGTTCAAGGTGAGCTTCGATCGATGGTGTCCTCGTACCTCTGGAGCAGAAACGGCGGCAAACGTCGATTAGTGAGTCCGTTGCTCAGCTTTCGATAAAACGGATTTTTTTTTTTAGTTTTACGCGTTTTGCGTCTCTATGTGTGTTAGTATGCATTGAGTTTGTGAGCTTGTGAGACTAACTGTTGTTGTTAGTTGCGAAGTCATGTCCGACCCATCGCGACCCCATGGACAACGTTCCTCCAGGCCTTCCTGTCCTCTACCATCTTCTGGAGTCCATTGAAGCTCACGCCTGCTGCTTCAGTGACTCCCTCCGGCCACCTCCTTCTCTGTCGTCCCCTTCTTCTCTTGCCCTCCATCTTTCCCAGCATCAGGCTCTTCTCCGGTGAGTCCTTCCTTCTCATTAGGTGGCCAAAGTCCTTGAGTTTCAACTCCAGGATCTGGCCTTCTAAAGAGCAGTCGGGGTTGATCTCCTCTAGGACTGACCGGTTGGATCGCCTTGCAGTCCGGGGGATTCGCAGGAGTCTTCTCCAGCACCAGAGTCCAAAGGCCTCCATTCTTTGGCACTCAGCCTTTCTTGTGGTCCAACTTTCACAGCCATACATTGCAACTGGGAAAACCGTGAGACTAACCAGGGGGGGTTTAACCAGCATTCACAAGGATGTCCCAGTTCTGAAGAACTCGGTCAGTTAGTTGTGCATGAATGTTGCCTGTTTGACATCAGCCAAATGAAAGCCAAACAGGGTTTCAGCTCGTTTAAATTGAGATTCCAAGCCTTACATTGAGATTCCAAGCTCCGTTCTGAGAGAATTTCAGATCTCCAGGCTCAACTGAAAAACTGAAAAAAATTCTCAAGAAAAATCTAACAGTAAACCCCTCTGTTGTGTTGCAGAGAAAGGACATTTGTCGTGCCAGTCGGGCCCAGTCAAAATGGGGTCGTTTTTATCTTTTTAGGCGTAATTAAAATGGCCACAGTGTGTTTAGAGTAGACGGGCGGATCTTGTTTTTGATTCTGGGGGCTGACTTGAGTGAAACCATCCTGGATGTTCCCCTGAAATGACCCTTGGGTAAATGGAGTCCCGCTTTCCGTTCCAGAAATCCAGCATCCTCACCCGGGCGGCCGAGCAGCGTAAACGTAGCCAGTCCATGAAGTCCTATCCCTCCAGCGAGCTGAGGAATGTGTGCGATGAGCACAGTGCGGCCGAGGAGCCCCCCGAGACGGAGGACATGCTGCAGCAGATGTTGGAGCGGAAGTGAGCATGGGGAAGGCGGCACTGTCCCTCTTTTCCCCTGGAAAAGCAGAGGTGTGCGGACCCTTGGCTGCCTATATGGAGAGGCCAGCAGGATTAGTAGATTCCTTCTTATATATCCAAGAGTTTGGCAGTTAAAAACCAGCTAATTTTTGATAGATCTTTCATGGATCCTAGTTTGCTCAAGTTGCCTTCAGGCTCTTCCTTGACTGCGCAAGGAACAAATGTGGACATTTTTAGAAGCTAATAAACGCAACCGATCCACCCATTCCATCTCCCCTTCCATCACCTCTCTCCTTCCTTCCTTCCTTCCTTCCATCCATCCACCCATCCCATCTCCCCTTCCATTTTTCCATCACATCCATCCATCCCACCT
>BFFQ01009292.1:0-13754 GCA_003402635.1 Protobothrops flavoviridis
AGGTCTCCTCACATGGAGAGGGAGTGGGCCTCCCTCTGACCCATGCAATTTGCCCTTCTGCACTCACCATGCAGCTGGGCACCCCCGTCAGGGAAGTGCGGCTAGGGTAGGCAGGGCTGTGGGGTCCTGGTGCCGTGGGAGCTCAAGGACCAGGCTGGGTGCTTGACCTCCGCTGCCCAGGGCTGCAGGCAGTCCATGCCACTGTCCATGGGCCCCCTGCATTTCCTGAGGCTCAGTGAGGCTCCTCCAATGGACCATGCCTGGGCGCTTGCCCCAGTCCCACCCCCTCTCCGCCTGAGACTCTCAGATCTGGCCCAGTCCTGCCCAGGCCAGCACAAGTGTCCCTGACACAAGTGACGGTGAGCTGGCCATGCCCACCCAGCAGGCCACACCCATGCCAACCACGCCCACCCAGTAGGCCACACCCACCCAGTGGGCCACACCCACCCAGTGGGCCACACCCATCTGGCACCCAACGATAAATAAGTGGGATTTGGGTTGCAGTTTGGGCACTCGGTCTCTAAAAGGTTCGCCATCACTGTTCTAAAGGCTCAAATCTCAGTCTTTGATTTTTCTGATCCTCAAAGATATAGATGAAATGCTTGTAGGGTAAAATAAATTCCTCTTTAGTCTCAATTAAATCCTCTTCTAGTATGTTTTGGTTTATAGAATGGTCAGATGTTGTCTGAAAGTCAGTTTGAAGGTTTGGAATATGGCTTCTGACTCTTAATTCTGTAGAAATCTCTTTCATTGTAGCACATATTTCTTCAGTAGCCTCATAGATCTTTTCCAATATAAGTGTATAGTTCAATTGTGAATAAGGTTTCTCCATTTTAATAATAATTGAAGAGAGTCCCTTTTTTTCTTTTAGTGGAGGCTGGATTTAATAAAAGTAAAGCAGTATCCACCCCCACAGTTCCCACAGCTGCATCTGCTTATCTTTTCTCTTCAAAAGTAATTTGAAGGCCAAGTCCATCTCATCTCCAAACAGTAACCAGCAGTTGCAATATTAACTTTTTGCCAGTAGATGTCCTCAATAGGTTAAAAAATCTTTTCCAGACACCATTTTCCCCCTTTTTCTCAATAGGTTCTTCCCACACATACCAAATCTGCTTTTTCAAGATGGGGAAATGATTCCAACAGAGCTTTTACAGGCAAAAAAAAGAAGTAGGGTGAAGAGAGGAGGAGAAGTGGTCTCACTTGGATCATCCGCGGTGGGTCTATTCACGCTTAGATGTTGCTGTGACTTTCGGCTGGTGCAGCAGGGTAATCCGCCATCTTACAGGATGATCTTTTGCTCCGTCGGCCCTCAGGAAATAGCTGGAGCCACGAGAGAAGCTGCAGCCCTCTCGCAGTCTCCAGAAAGCCTCCTCCTCGGTGGTTGCCCCTCCAGGGTGAATTTCGACCCACAAGGGGCCTACCGGCGAAGAAAAACCCAGCCGGTATGGAGACAAGTCTCGAGACACGACCGGAGTCGCCGCAAACTGGAACCGGAAGTCCAGCTTTTGTTTTTGATAAGGGAGACACATTCCTTCCACATTCCCTCCGGAGAGGAAAAGTAGAAAGCAAAAGGTATCCCAAGCGAAAGCATGGTCTCCCTCCACCTAGCATAATGGCAGGCCCCAAAAGTAGAATATATATGCAGGAGAAACAATGAGGGTTTGGGGACCTGAAATATGGCCCCCCTAGAAGAATGGGAAGTCCACCTATAAAACAAAAATGGAAAGGGGAACACAATATAGAAAATCAATTAGGCTTATCGGGGTATTTAGAATTTAACATGTCCCTTGTACACCCACTCATTCTGGGCAGTAGGAAGATTCTTCCAAGCTACTAGGTACTGTGTCACACCATGGTGTGTTCAAGAGTCTAAAATGTCCTTAATTTCAAAATGTTGTTGTTCCTCAACCATAATAGCTGTGGGCACTGGGAGTGCAGGAGGACTGATGTTGGAGGTGATTTCAGATTTGAGAAAGCTGCAGTGAAAAACAGGATGGATTTTCTGTAGATTCTTTGGCAGGTCTAATTCAACCATAACAGGGTTGATGATGCATTTAACTGGAACAAGTCCTATAAATTTAGGGTCCAGTTTCTTTGAAGGTTGCAATGATTGTACTTTGTGGAAAGGAACACCTGGTCCCCAACTTTATACAGTTTCTTCTCCACCCTCTGTTTGTCAGCTTGAGCTTTATAGGCCTCTCTGGCTTCATCCAATGTTTTTCTGACCACTGGTCAGATGTTTTGCAATTGTTTAATCCACTCCTGCTAGGAGGAGATTTCAGGCTCTTTGGTGGGGAAGTCAGGCATGGCCACAAAGGTTTGACCATTTACTACTTGAAATGGAGTGAAATGAGTACTGCATTATTATAGGCAACCTCAGCAAAGGTAACAGGTCAGACCAATTGTCTTGTTGAGGGTGATGGGAAGATGATAACCCTTGACTACAACCCATCAAATCTAGAAAAAAAAAGTCTAGAAAAGCCTTCCAGAACTTAGAAATTATACGTTGTAGGGCCCCATGAAATCGATATACATTTTGCACAAAGAGTTTAGCCAAAGTTTTTGCAATTGGAATCTTGGGGCATGGAATGAAATGAACTTTGTCTGGAGAACAAATCTGTTACAACCCAAATGACAGTGTTTCCAGCACTTTCAGGCAGTTCCACAATGAAATCCATAGAGATCTATCTCCAGGGTGCTGAAGGATTTGCCACCAGCTACAGCAGTCCTGGGGATTTCCCTTGTCGCCTTTTGGCTGCTGTGCATGTGGGGCCACTGGCAACATAGCTTTCTATGTCCTTTTTCAGTGCAGGCCACCAAAATTGTCTCTTAATAAGATGTAAGCTTTTAAAAAACCAAAATGACCAGTTTTCGAATTGTGTCCTGCTTACATTATTTTAAGTCTTAAGGCTGCTGGGACATAAAGTTTCTCTCCAACCCATGCTAAACCTTCTTTTAACACACACAGGTTATTAAGGTTATGAAACCATTCATCTGTTTCTAAGGCAGTCTTAAAGTCCTGTAATAAGGTCTTTACAATAGGACCCACTGGTTTTGATTGGGCCCTGGTGGTCACAGGGGCCACTAGTTGATGAGGCAGTAGAAATGGTTTGGCACTTCTGCTTTCTTACTGTTATATTGTGGTAACCTGGACAATACATCAACTAGAAAATTCTTCCCATCAGGGAAATAATGAATAGTAAAATTAAAATGATGGAAATCTTGGGACCATTTTGTTTGTTTAGGGGAGAGTTTTCTGGGTGTTTTCATGGCTTCAAGGTTCTTATGATCAGTCCACCCTTGAAACGGTATTTTATTTCCTTCAAGGAAATGTCTCCAAGTTAGTAAAGCCCACCATATAGTGTAGGCCTCTTTCTCCAAAGCTGCCCACCTCTGTTCAGTCTCTGACAATTTCCTCAAGGTGTAAGCAGAAGGTTGTAATTGTCCCTCTTTATTTCTTTGTAGAAAAACTGCTCCCACAGCCACATCACTGGCATCAGCCTGAATTTTAAAGGATTGTTCTGGGTCTGGGTGTTTCAAAACCGGCTCCATAGAAAAAAGTCTCTTAAGTTTTTCAAAAGCCGCTTGACATTCTCCCATCCATTTTAATGGTTGATTGTGCTTTGGCTTATCTCCCCCTCTGGTTTTTAACAGATTTGTAATTTGGAGGGCAATCTGTGCAAAAGATGGGATGAATTGTCTGTAGAAATTTACAAACCCTAGGAAACATTGGAGTTGTTTCCTGGTTTTCGGGGGAGCCCGGTCCAAGACTGCTGTCACTTTCTCTGGGTCCATCTATTCCTTCATTTGATATGCGATAACCCAGATAATCAGTACAATCTTTGAGAAATTCACATTTTGATAGTTTGGCATACAGTTTGGCAGAGTGTAGTTTTTTCAGTACCGCTCTGACTAGCTTAATGTGTTCATCTTTTGTCTCAGTATAAATAAGGATATCGTCCAGGTAAACTAGGAACCCTTATACAAGTGATCACATAGGACTTTGTTGATCAGTTGCATGAATACTGCAGGGGCCCTTGTAACCCAAATGGGAGAACTTTAAATTCAAAGCAACTCGTAGGGCAATTGAAGGCAGTTTTCCACCCGTCTCCTTTTTTTATTCGTATGCGATAATAAGCCTCTCTCAAATCCAGCTTTGAGAAAAAATTTCCTTTTGATAGGTGCACTAACATGTCTTTCATTAAAGGTAATGGATACATGTTTTCCATGCACACAGCGTTCAGGCTCCTATAATCTATGCAGAGATGAAGAGAACCATCTTTCTTTTCTCTGAATCACACAGGGGCTGCTACTCGGGGTCTAGCTGGCTTGATAAAGCCCAGCTCTAAGTTCTTTTTGATCATTTTTTTCCAGTTTGTTCAACTCCCTAGGACTCATCAAGTACATTTTAGGTTTTGGCAATTTCGCCCCTGGGATGATTTCAATTGCACAGTCTGTGGGCCGGTGAGGGGGAAGTTCATCTACCCTCTGCTCTCTGAAGGCTTCAGCCAAATCTCGGTATTCTATTGGGAGGCTTTGCAAGTCTGGCTCACTGAGGGTGGAGGCAAAATCATGACATAATCCACATCTCCACTGTTTTCTTTAATGATGGGTGGGGCTTCACCCTGTGGGAATCTCAGTTGCCCTTCCCTCCAGTTGATCATAGAGTTCCACTTCTTTAGCCAAGCCAGTCCCAGAACTAATGGCCACTCCATTCCTAGGGCCACAATAAATGTTAAAGTATCTCTGTGGGTGCCCAGGTCAATGTATAAGGGTCTGGTGGCAAAACTGGCAGGCACCCCCCCCTGCAACCAAACCGTCCAGTTGGCAAAAAGTGATTGGAGTCTTAAGACTACTGAGGAGAATCCCCATTTTCCCCACTAGTTCTGGGCTAATCATGCACCGGGTACACCCCGAGTCCAGCAAGACTGCTAATTTCACTGTCCTCCCAGTGCTGGGTATGGAAAGTTCTAGGGGTACTGTTATGGGGTCAATTGGCCCACTCACCAATGGGTCATCCTTGTAGTCGTCTTCTGCCGCTCCTGGATCATCATAGCGTGGAGTTGGAATTCGACCCTCTTAATTCCCAGGGAGCTCTATGACTTCCTCAGATCTCATTGCAGTCTCCGTGGGGTGCGATGAGGTCCTCAGGGGTTTCCCAGCCAGTAGATGATCCCCTCTCTTGGCAGGTGTCTTCTGCAGCAGTCCATGGCTTGGTGTTCCTCCTTGCCACATTTGAAACAGGCGGTGCTGCGAAGCAGGGCAGGCGAAGCTCGTTCGGTTTCTCCTCGCTTCTCTGCCTGCAGCTTAAAGCTTGGCTTTACTGGGCAGTGGAGGTGCTTGTGTTGATCAATCTCCACTTCCTCAGCTAGCAGGCACCAGTCGTATAGTCGCCCCAGGGTTCCACAGGCTACACAGGCATTGTACAGCTCTTTGTTGAGTCCATCCTGGAAACAGCTTACCAGGATGTCCTCTGGACAGCGCAGGCAATGAGCCAACTCTCTGAACTCCTCGGTATACTCTGCAACTGGTCTTCTTCCTTGCTTCACTGTCTTTATCCGCTCCCGGGCTTTCTTTTTGGCCAGATGCCTGCAGAGGGCAGCCATAAAATGATTGAATTTTCTCAATTTTGGTGTGTTGCAATTGTACAGGGTCACCATCCAGTCAGCTGCTCTACTTTCCAGAGCCAGGGTGTCTACACGAACTTTCTCAACATTAGTAGGCAGTGTTCTCCCATAGATTTGCATGTAGGTGAACACTTGTGCCAGGAACTACCCCAATCGCTTCGGTTCTCCATCGAATTGCACTCCGATCAGGATCAGTTTCACCTCGGCTGGCTGAGGCGGTCTGCTTCTGGTTCCTTGAGATGGATGGCCCTGTCACTATGCTGCCTAATGAGCTCTAGCCACTGCTGTCTCTCGGACCTCCGATTCTTCCTCCTCCAATTCCCCCTCTGACTCTTCTTCTGACTCACAGCTTTCCTTCAGCTGCATCTTACATTCATTGAGGGTTTTTTCACACACTCCATCACAACGTCCATTGCCCCCGATTACAGTTCATTCTGGATTCTTTTTCTTTGCCTTTTTTTCCTTCACCTTGGGTCAAGGTAACTTTTGGGTTTTTTTTCTTCCCATCCTTCCTTCTTACTGACTCCAAGTGACCATCTGGCTCGATCTTCTTCACAAGAAGGTCCAGCATCTTCCAGATCCCTGGAGAGGCTTTCATCAGCTTTCAGGCAGAGGAGATCTTCAGACCATTTCTCTGCCTGGAACTCCTCCATGTAGAAAAATAGTTTGTGACTCTCCTGGTAGGGCAGCAGCTTCTCCGGGTTGAGTATTATGCAGATCTTGCCTTATATAAGGACCCACTTCAACTAACCACCGAAGAAAGCAGAACTCTTGAAACAGGCATTGTCTCAAAAGGATACTTTTATTAGAGGTCAATGACAGTAGGGAAGTTAAGGTGAGATCTGGGGAAAAACCTTCACAAATGGTATAGTTGAGCTAGTAATATTCCTCCTCCCACCAAAGTCATAATGTCCATTTGAAATCCAGCCAATCCACAGGTGGCACAAAGTCTGGGCAGTTGGTACAGTTGGTGCACATCTCAAGGTCTTCTCCAGCTTTGTTTCTCTGTAACCATCTCCCTGACAAGGGAGACACATTCCTTTCTCAAGATGGTAGAGGCAGAGGAGGGAAAGTAGAAAGTGAAAGTTATCCCAAGCGAAAGCCAGAACGGCAGGCCCCAAAAGTAGAATAACTATGCAGGGGAAACGATGAGGGTTTGGGGACCTGACATTCTGGTCCCAGTTGTGGTCATAAATTGAGGATTACCTATAGGAGAGTCTAAAAACTGGAGCCTTACCGAAACAGCCATTTATAACTGAATGGAAATTTAATTTAAAAACTGTGTTCAGATAAACAAGTTAATATTAGTTTCTAAACTGTTCTTAAATTAGCATATAGCGGTCAGAAAGAAGTGACCTCAAACTCAGTTATCTATACTTTTTTAAACTCTAAAGTTCTATGGTAAAAACATATATTAACTACATTATGAATATTTTTTGTATTTGAAATACTGGTTTTGATATACAAAGTTCTACGTCTGCGAGGACAGAAGTTATTCAAAAAGTACTTCTGCCTACCATTAAGACATTCTTTTCTGGATCATGGATAATATGGTAATTAGCAGCAGACAGATGGTAAATTTGCAAAAGATGGTCTGAAACATTATTGGACACGATTGAAAAAATGCTACTCCTAGTTTGTTGTTGTCGCTGCTGCTGCTGTTGCCTCTATTTTGCCTTTATACATCTTCATTTGAAATTTACCTGAATACCCCCTGTTCCCAGCCTGGGAGCATTCATTATTTCTAAACATGTAAAAGTAAGTTTCTCTGACACTAATATTAGAAATATATGTCAGTACTATTTCCTATTAAGAAAATAAAACCTGCTTTTCAAAAACCGATTTTATGAAAATTGTCATTGAAAAGGTTTAATAGGATTGGCTCAGTCCTGCTTAAATAACATCTGAAAATCAAGGAAGACTTAGCTCCCCAGTGGCTAATAAAAGTCTCAAGAAAACAGAAACAACATGGCCCATTAAATTTTGTAATTTTCCAGGTTGCTTGATTTAGGTTGCTTGATTCTACCTTTGGTAGAATTCCCATTCAAGAAAAAGCAGACAGGATTAGAAATCCAACATACAGCTTTCTTACATACATCTTATAAATTCAAATCTCATATAGAAGTTATGACTATAATTCAATCTATCTACCCTCCATCCCCTGCCCTCCAAAACCAGAATATTTTGATATAATATTAGGGTGCCATGAGGAATTGTTAATGCATAATTTATACATGCAATTAAAATGCATTTTTAACCAAGTGTCATAACACAGTGACAAGTAAATTAGACTGTGATTTACAGTAACAGTCATTGCAAGTTAATTTAGTGTCATTCTGGGGAAACTGACAAAAACAGCCTCCTCAAAACAAGACAATGGCTTCAGTAAAGAATGAATTAATTTCTAAATTGCTAGCAGGCTTGAAAGATACTTTGTGTACGCCAGTGGAGTCATGATTAATAATTTGGTTTTATAGAACGTCAGCTGAAAGAATAGTGCTGCTTCTTTTAATCATCCAGGAATATTCAGACAAGTCACTGACATGAATGATAGGGCTTCCTTGCTAGAAAAAGTCTGCTTTCAGTTGTGAAAAATGCCTTTCACGTAAAGGAAAGAAGCATATCTTAAATTATTGCCTCAGATGTACAGAAGCTATAATTAAACAGATGAAAAGGGCAAAATATGAAAATATAAAACCATCAGAGGAAAGATTGTTAAAACAGATTTGTCAAGAATACGGTAAACTAAGTAAACTAAGCTAAATCCCTAAATCCTCTTTAAAGTGTTTACAAGAGGTACAGTGAAATGCACTTTTGCAAGAGTCCCAAGTTGGCATAAAACAATTAATGAAGATAAAGGTTTGGGTAAATTTAGCTGGTTTTAAGGAAATGCAAAATATGTCAATATTGTCACTGATGGTTATTCAGTCAATAACAGATTAAAGGTAGTTCTGCTTTTGTGGACCCAATTATCACAGGAAAAAGAGGAGCCAGTGAATGGATCAGCATCTAAAAACTCATCTCTGGATCAAGGACAGGGCAAGGAACACTCACAACTTTGCTCCATAGAATCTCCCTGAGAAGAGGTTGTAAAATGGGGGGAAACATCCTGCCTAATCTGTGGTTGGGTTCACTTAACTTTTCAAAATTAACACTCTAGTCCACCTGTTTCCTGTGATATTTAAAATTTTATAAAAATTATATGGAGATTTTTAAATTAAGTGAAAAAAAGTCCTCCCATATGAAAAGTTTTTTGAATGGAAAATAAACAGATGACAAGAGGGGACTGAAGACTGACTATAGAGAATTGGGGAACCAAGAATTACAATTAAAGGAAAAGAGACACCACCACCCTTTCCTCACTACAATGGAGCAATACTATTTAACTAATTGAAGAAATTAAAACTTTGGGGCTCACAAATTACTTACAAGATTACCTGATACCGTAACAGAAGGCATAGAACCGTGGTGGCAAACCTATGGCACATGTGCTACAGGTGGCACGTGGAGCTGTCTCTGTGGGTACATGCGCCATTGCCCCAGAGGGAGGCAGGGCCAGGTTACTCCCCCCCCTCTCCACGTACACCTGCACTCTTGCTCTCTTTCTCTCTGCACTGGGAGTCAGGGAGCAGGTGCAAGAGCTGGGCAGATTCAGGCTGGATGGTGGAGGCAGATGCCAGCACGAGTCCAGGTAAGCCTCCAGAGCGATTTCGTGGGCCCCCCATGGCCGATCTGGGCGGCAGAGGTCTTTTTGAAGCCTCTGGAGCTCGCATCCATGGCTGTGGGGCTATTTTGTGGTCCTCCAGCGGCCTGATCCAGGCTCCGGAGGCCTGCAAAAGGAACTAGGGCTGCACACTGACGATCCAGGCCGCTGAGGCCTTTTCGAAGCCTCTGGAGCTTGCATCCATAGCCGTGGGGCGATTTTGCAGTGCACCAGCGGCCCGATCCGGCTCCGGAGGCCTGCAAAAGGCCTCTGCCCCATGGATCTATGGCTGCAGAGTGATTTTGCCTCCCCCACCGCTGATCCAGGCCGCTGAGGCCATTTCGAAGTCTCTGGAGCTAGCATCCATGGCTGTGGGGCGATTTTGCGATGCACCAGCAGCCCAGATCGACGGGGGGGGGCGTGAAATCACTGTGCAGTCCTAGGTCCATGGGGAAGAGGCCTTTTGCAGGCCTCTGTAGCCTAGATTGGGCTGCTGGCGCACCACAAAATTGCCCCACGGCGATGGATGCGAGCTCCAGAGGCTTCAAAAAGGCCTCTGCCGCCTGGATCGGCCATGGGGAGGGCGTGAAATCACTGTGCAGCTGTAGATCCCTGGGGCAGAGACCTTTTCCAAGTGGCGGTGGCAATAGGGCAATCCGTGCATGGGGTGGGGGGTGGGAAACAGTGGTAGCGACAGGATGATCAGTGCGGGTGGGGGGAGACGGCAGTGGTGGCATGGCAATCCATGCGGTGGCTTGGGGGACTGCTTGGGGCACCAATCTTCCCTCCCCCCACCATGGCAGGCTGCTACTCACCGCGTTGTGGGCTGCCCTTGCGGCCCCCGAGAGTCAAAGACTGGCTGTGACCACCTCATCCCCGGTCAGAAGGAGCCGGCCACCCAGGCTACGGGGGCAGACAGGAGTTCTGCTCTCCCAAAAGGCCACCAACTCCTGGCTGGCTACCTGCTCGGCAGCCCTGCCCTGTCAGCACCTGGTCGGGGCTGGAAGCGTAGAGGCCATACCGATGGTCCAGCCATCACCGTCCAGGCCTCGCTCTGCCTCATCGGAGGCTTCCTGGCCGAGGCTGCTGAGGGGCGCCCAGCAGGGAAGGCAGCTGCCCATTCCTGGAACTCCCGGGTGGTGGTGAGGAGATGGCCTGGCTTCCCCTCATTGCTGCTGGCCATCTGGGCTCTGTGGCCCAGTGCCCCCTCCCCTCACAGCTGAGCAGGCAACTTCTCCCTGGCCCCTGGACGAGGTAAAAGGGACCAGATCCTGTTTCCTGCCTCGCGCGTTGCGGCAAATGGCCGGTTTTGATGTGGTGCGGATCTTTGCCTTGGGCTGGAGGCAAAGAGCCGTGCCATGCCAAAACTGGCCGTTTGCTACCTCCTTCCCAGTGCCACTGCCATGAGGCCATGGAATAAGCTGGGCAGAGGCAAGGAACCTGGTTGGGGCTCTGCGAGGGTTGGGTCAGGGTGGCAGGAGAACGGCCAGGAGCCAGCCAGCCAGCCAGCCAGCCAGCAAGAACAGAGTTGGGTGGGGAGATCGGGATCTGGCCCCTTTTACTTCGTCCAGGGGCCGGGAAGAAGTTGCCTGCTCAGCCACGTGCGCAGCGGAGGTGGCAGAGGCAGCGGCGGCCCAGGCAGGCTCTGATTAAGCTAGGCAGGGACGTGCGAGTGAGAGCAGGATTGGGTGGGGGATCTGGATCTGGCCCCTTTTACCTTTTCCAGGGGCCGGGGAGAAGTTGCCTGCTCAGCCATGTGCGCAGCGGAGGCAGCGGCGGCCCGGGCAGCCTCTGATTAAGCCAGGCAGAGACGAGCAGGGATGAGCGAGGGAGAGCACGGTTGAGTGGGGGGATCGGGATCTGGCCCCTTTTACCTCGTCCAGGGGCTGGGAAGAAGTTGTCTGCTCAGCCACATGTGCAGCGGAGGCGGTGGAGGCAGTGGTGGCCCAGGCAGGCTCTGATTAAGCCAGACAGAGCCAAGCAGGGACAAGCGAGCAAGATCAGGATCTGGCCCCTTTTACCTCATCCAGGGGCCGGGGAGAAGTTGCCTGCCAAGCCTCGTGAGCAGCAGTGGTGGTGTGGGGGGCAGGGGGAGGAGGATGCAGTTTGGAGGAAGCAGGTGGGATGTTGCATCCATTTGTGCTTTGCAGAAGCTCGTGGGGACAGGGGGAGGAGGACACCCATGTTTGCAGTTTGGAGGAAGCAGGTGGGATGCTGCATCTATTTGTGCTTTGCAGAAGCTTGCGGGGGGAGGAGGACGTGCGTGTTTGCACTTTGGAGGAAGCAGGTGGGACGCTGCACCCATTTGTGCTTTGAAGAAGCTTGCAGGGGGGGAGGAGGATGCATGTGTTTGCACTTTGGAGAAAGGGAGAGACAGAGGAAGGAAGGAGGGGAGGGAGAAGGAAGATAGGAAGGAAGGAAGGAAAGAAGGAAGGAGATGGGAATTAGAAGGAGGGAGGCACATGACTCTGGGGATGCTGCAACGGTAATAAGTGAAAAATGGTCATAAGCCACTTTATTCAGTGCTTTTGTAACTTCAAGCAGTCACTAAGTTAACTGTTGTAAGTCGAGGACTACTGTATTTTATCACTTTTTCTTTTGGGGAGAGGAGGGTCATCAAGTTTTTGACATCTTGCTAGGCGACTAGAAAAGCCCTGAGTAAGAGTACTCGGATTGCAGCTGCTTTCTTGCAGGTATGTGGAATGGCGTGGGACCCACAGGTTTTGCAAAGTTAAGTGAGGAAGTTGGTTACAGTTTATTAGGTATCTGCTGCTGCACATTCAGAGGCTGCGGCCACCCCCAGCTCAGCTGCTGCACTGCCAGCGACTGCTGGCCTCCCACATGTGAAGGTTGTGACACCCCCCCATTGCTGTATGTGTCCCAGGCTGGGTGGCCGGTAAGCATGTTGATCTGGGGTTTGGCTGTCCCGGTGATGGCTTGGGCTTTTATCTCATTGGCGGTGATCTGGGCTTTTGGAGGGGCGACAACTGGAGCTGTCTCTCCCTGTGGGGCTGGAGGCCATGGTAGGTGGCTTCGAGGATGGAGAGGCTGCCTGATCTGCACAGGTGGGACTGGGGGTTCCCCTTGGCAGGAGTTGGTGGCTGCCTTGCCGATCATCATGATCACTCACGTATGGGAAACGGGAGGGTTGTTCTCCACTTTTCATCTCTAGCTCCTCAAATCTTTCCACCAACTTCTCCACTGATTGACTACGGGTTGCAGACAGGTACTTCCACTCACCCAAGTCCTCAGCGGTAGTCGATTTTGTGGTTCTCCACTGGTCTGGAGAACGCGACATGTGGGAATCCCCTCTTTGCAGCTCAACCTCGTCACCTTCAAAGCCCTTGATTGTGACAAGGCCATCTCAAGGTGTCTGGAATCTCTACTGGGTAGGGTCCATTCTGATGACCAGAACAGCTATCCTCATGGCTTGGGCCTTACCCCCAACTGAGAGGCCTGAAAAATTTCCTTCTCCACCAGCACGCTGGCTTGCCCTCCCCCTTCTGGGGCAGCAGCCGCTGCCGGGGTGCTGGTTCCAGGCACTCTTTCTTTCTCCATGCTGAAATTTTTCCCAAATCTTTGTCGATCTATCCCTCAATTCTAGGGATAGCAACTGGGGCTCGGGACCCCAAGATAGGTAAAAATTGTAGTTTTTGGCTTAATGTCATGGTTCCAACAGATGAAACTCTTCAAAAGAACTTTGAGGCATTGTACAGGTAATTCTTTAGTTGTGATTAAAGTTTGCAAGTCCAGGCTGCCTTCTTGTTTTTTTTCTATAGCCTCTTATTTCTTCACCAGCTATAATGAGTGTTTGAAGAAATTCTTTCAACATGTAAAGAATTTGCTCCTGATCCTCCTCCATCAGAAAAGTCTGTTCCTGATTTTCTTCCATGATACTGTGCTAGAATAGAAGTTTTACATCAGGAATTTCAAAAAGAAAGATTTTTTTTCCCATTGGTTTAGGAGCACAGCTGAGGTTCTAATGTTTCAAGGTTGCAGGTGTCTTATCTATTTTCTGGGCTGTCAGCCAAGTCTCTTTTAGACAATAACAAATTGAAATATCAAGTTTAGCCACAAGATGTCGCTCCTACCATTAGAAGCTGTCCTTTGAGCCCCAAAGTTATTTTAATCTTTTCAGTTTTGCTTTTGTTTTATAAAGAAAAACCCAGATATTCAGTGAAAATAAAAATAAAGAATAAAGAATAGGAAGTATTTTAGTCCACAAATTTTAAGAAATAAAATTCCAATTGGGATCCAAGAAGCAACGGATGGAAACTAATCAAGGAGAGAAGCAACCTAGAACTAAGGAGAAACTTCCTGACAGTTAGAACAATTAACCAGTGGAACAACCTGCCTCCAGAAGTGGTGAATGCTCCAACACTGGAAGTTTTTAAGAAGAGACTGGACAGCCATTTGTCTGAAAT
>BFFQ01009292.1:13811-34194 GCA_003402635.1 Protobothrops flavoviridis
TATTATTATTATTATTATTATTATTATTATTATTATTATTATTATTATTATTATTATTATTATTTCAACGTTTTAAAACTCCCCTGAGTAGTCAGTCACCACTTTTTCTAGAGGGAGGACTGAAATCCCCCTTCCCTCTCCACTTAAGCAGCTTATGCAGGTACAAAAGATAATTAGGATTTAAGAGAGGTAGATCTCACCTAGTCTCTTCCGCGCTGTTTTAAAGTTGCCTGATGGAAAGTGTGACTTCGGCTGTCTGCAGCCTAGTGATGAGCCATATTATTATGGCTGGTCTTTTATTCGCTGGTTTGGAGGGTTGCGCCGGCTCTAGCAAGAGAGCTGCCACTCTCCCGCGATCCAGCAAGGGTCCCTCCTTGCTGGTCGCCCCTACAGGGAGACTTTTGACCCTTTTCAGGGCCCCCCAGCAATGCAAAACTGGAAAAGGAAGACTGAGCTCATCTTCCTGGCGTCCATGATGGCCACATGGCAAACTGGAAGTGAAGAACTTTGAGGCATTGTTTACCTTAAAGAATCTTTTATGCGAGAAACAAAGTATCGACACTACATAGTTAAAGCCAAAACTGAATTCCCCTGCCCTAGGCACAAAGTAGCAAAGCACAATTCCCTCCTCCAATTAACAGTCATAAATCACATTCCCCAATTAGCTTGAAGCACGGACTTTCTCCTCAGCTCTCCAGCCCGCCAAATCTTTATCAACTCTGGGCGCAATAACCTTGGATTCCCATGGCTGAGTTATTATTGTTATGACTAACTGGACTCTCATTCACATCACCCCTCCCAGCATCAACTAACTCTAAAAGAGAAAAAGAAAAATGGCTGCATTTCTATCTGTTATCAAAGCAAGAACATCCAATGTCAGCAGCGTTGACACTATGTTGTTACTCTAAGTGATAGATAAGAAACTCCTTTGAAGCAACAAGAAATAATCAAAAGAGCAGGGAAGATATTTTCTGGATATTTCAATCCAAAATTACAAAGAATAACTCTAATTTTTTTTTTTAAAAAAAAATTCTTTTTCTCTTTACAAAAAACAAAATACAAAATACATTTTTCTTTTTTCTTAACAATACTATGTCTTATATCTCTTACATTTATTTACACTTATTTACATTACTTCTCATACTTTTTTATTCCTCAATTCTAACCAATACCTGTCCCATATCTCATGAAATTCTGTAACTTCCTTGTCTTTTATTTCTAGAGTAAGTTTGAATAACTCTAAATGTTTTGCAAACTGCTAAAATATAAAATGCCTGTAGTAAATGTCCAATACAAATGCAAATGAATTAAAAACACTTTCAATATCCAGAGAGAAAGCTGTGCTTCCTTATAGAGGGACAGAAGTTAATGAAAATAGATCAAAGGGAAAAAAGCAAAAATAAAAAATCCAACAAGGTCTTGAAATAAATCAGCATTCAGCCATCTAATTAACTTTTAAAGATAGAAAACAAAGCAAAACAAAGCTACAAAAGTGAAGTTAAAATCCAGGCTGGCTATGAGAAAAGTCTGCTGACAAGAAAAGGTAGAAAAAAACAAAAAACTATAAAAAAGAAAAATGTTAAGAAAAATAGAAAAGAAAGAATAGGGTATAAAGAATGTGACTTCCAATATTCTTCACAACTGTTAAAGTACAAATATAGTTTAACCGCTTTCTCTAAAGTTATATCAAATTGCTCTTCTTTCCGTAATCTATTCAATATTCAGTAAATGTCAAAACCATGAGTCACAAGTCCATAAGAGACTTCCAGTCAACAATAAATATAAGTCATGTATTTTCTCTAATCAAAGAATTTAATTTATCTATTTCAACAAAATCTGTCAACTTCACCAAGCATAACTCCATAATGGGTTGTGTAGAATCTTTCCATCTCTATGCATACAATAAGCTCGCTGCCATGATCATATATTGTAATAATATTCCATGGCTTCTTTCTAAGTGCTAGTCCATTAATCCTAAAAGGGAAAGTTCTGCCTTCAATTTAATATTAATCTTTAGAATCCTCTGTATTATAGTATGTATTTGGATCCATTGTTATAGCTTTTTTACATGTCCACCAAGCAGGATAAAATGTTCCTACATTTACATTTCCAACATATATTTGAAATGCCCTTATAAGTGCATAGATCAGGGGTCCCCAACCCCCAGTTCAAGGACCAGCACCAGTCTGTGGCATGCCAGAAACCAGATCATGCAAGCAAGCTAACCCCCATCCATGGGATGCAGGCAGCACGTGAAACCATGCCTCCTCTGGTCCACAGAAATCCTCTCTCTGTGGAATCGGTCCCTGGTGCCCAAAAGATTGGGGGCCACTGCTCTAGATAATTTCTCTGACATCATGTATTAACAATATATCATTTTATAAAAATTTTCTTTGATACAATGTAAATTATAACCCTTTTAATTACATATTTTCCCACTGATCCATCTGTATATTATGACCAAATTTTTAGACCACTTTATCATACATTGTTTAGCTTGTTCTTCTTGTATTTAAAATGTAAACAAAGGTTTGTACATTTTAGCAATTGCATGTTCATCAGTACACAACTTAATTTTCTCCAAACTATATGACATCCTACCAGCAGACAAAGGCTGATTAACTGCAGTAATGAACAAAAACAATTACATCAAGAAAGCCAAGAATTTACTTAATGACACTAACACCTACCAGGTAATCAACAAAGACCTAACAAAACAGTTAAAGAACAAAATAAGAAACACCTTGATAAGAATGGAAAAAGAAAAACAACTAACTTCAACAGAAATAATTTTTTACTACCACAAGACTCCACTATACCCAGATTATATGGATTTCCCAAAATACACAAAAATGAAATTCCTCTCTGTCCCATAGAGGCACTACCTGGAGCACCAACCTACAAACTGGTAAAAACTTTAAGAAGACTTCACCATCTCGTCAACAATTTAGCTGATTCTATAAACTCACTTGAACGATTCCTCCAATTAATTAAAAACGTCAAAATAAATGAAGAAGAAATAATGGTCTCATTTGACATCACATTATTCACATCTATCAACACTGACCTGACCAAACAAACCATGTATGATCTACTCACAGAAAATCAAAGCCATAATGAAAATACTCGTAAAGAACACTCCATGCCCGCTAATGTTACCATGAAACTTCTGGAGTTATGCCTCATAACACACTTCAAATTCAATGACAAAATCTATCAACAAGAAGAAGGCACATCTATGGGATCAACTATATTCAGCTTAATAGCAGAAGCAGTAATGCCGAAATTTTGAGTATGTTACATGGATGATACTTTTACCATCATCAAATGCATCAGACTAGAAGAGACACACCATCTACTCAACAATGTATTCACTGGAATCAGTTTTACATGCAAGGAAGAGTAGAGTAGAACAGAACAGAACAGAACAGAATAGAACAGAATAGAATAGAACAGAACCTTGGAGGTCTTTTAGTCCAGCCCCCTGCTCAAGCAGGAGAACCTCTACCATCTCAGACAGGTGACTGTCCAGTCTGTTCTTAAAAATCTCCAGTAATGGAGTGCCCACAATTTCTGGAGGTAAGCTGTTCCACTGATTGATTGTCCTCACTGTTAGAAAAATTCTCCTTAATTCCATGTTGCTTCTCTCTTTTATTAGTTTCCAACCATTGTTTCTTGTCCTTCCCTCTGGTGCTTTGGTGAACATACTGGCCCCCTCTGCCTTGTGGCAGCCCCTCAGATACTGGAATACTGCTATCATGTCTCCCCTATTTCTTCTTTTCTTTAGATTAGCCAAACCCAAGTCCCGTAGCCATTCTTCATATGTTTTAGTCTCCAGGCCTTTGATCGTCTTAGTTGCTCTTCTCTGATTTTTTTCCAAACTCTCAACATCTTTTTTGTGATATGGTGACCAAAATTGGCTGCAGTATTCCAGGTGTGGTCTCACTAGGAAAAGAATGACTATTCCCCTTCCTAGACATTGACATAAGGAGACAAGATAGCTGTGAATTAACAACCTGTGTACACCGAAAATCCACACACACAGACCAAATTCTAAATTTCATAAGCAATCACCTCACTACACATAAGAGGAGCTGCATCCAGGCCCCTTTCAAAGTAGCCAAAACAAACTGCAGCACTGAATTATTAAGAAAAGCAGAAGAGAAACACCTTTTCAATGTTTTCCTCTGCAATGGCTATACCAAAAATTTCATAATACGATGCTTATCATCCAAACCCCAACAAAATACACAGCCAACCACAACACAAAAACAAGTCTTGCTATATATCAAAGGAACATCCAAAATGGCTGCCAGAATACTGCACCCCCTAGAAATAATGATAGCTCACAAACCCACGTTTACACTCAGAAAAGAGCTATCTAAAGTCAAAGTCTAAATAAAGAAGGAAGACAACAGCAATATAGTATACAAAATCAACTGTAACAATTGTAACTAATTCTATTGGGACAAACAGGAAGACAGTTGAAAACAAAGGCTCATGAACATCAACTAGCAGTTAAACGGCATGATCAAAAATCCCTGATCTCAAACCACATTGATAATAAATAAGACCAGTTTGATTGGGAAGGAGCAAAAATCATTGGGCATGCCAACACCCACCACACAAGTGAATTTATTGAAGCCTGGTATTTTACCAAAGGACCAATTAACAAGCATACT
Organism: Protobothrops flavoviridis; assembly: GCA_003402635.1. Taxonomy (NCBI): domain Eukaryota; kingdom Metazoa; phylum Chordata; class Lepidosauria; order Squamata; family Viperidae; genus Protobothrops; species Protobothrops flavoviridis. The sequence continues at coordinate 18,494 of BFFQ01009292.1, forward strand.
GATCTAGATCCAGCATATGAATATGTAAGAAACCAAACCATTTGAAATGCCAATCAACAAGAGAACCAATCAGTTGTTCAGAATTTAAATATAGCTCCAAACAAAAACCAATCCCACAACCGACTGACCACACTGGCACACAAGACATTTATAAGCTTAGGAAAAACCTGTGATAATGTTATCTAGTCTGGTAATGAAACGTTCAGAAACTAAATTGAAATAAGTTTGGAGAGCATACCACTGCCATAACATATGACTTTTTATCCATTTTAAATATTTCAGATAACTACAAATGAGAGAACAATTGACAACTATGTCCTTCTGTTATTAATTGTTCTTTTAATTTTATTTTAAATTCAAGTTTAAATTTGAGGACTTATATATGATCATTGAATGGACAAAGTAGCATAGAAAATTCTCCCCTTTTTCAGATGTCTGATTATACACACACATGTATAGAGAAGCCCTTATTCTGTTCAGTGCTGATCATAGAACAAATAAAGAATTTGAAAAATGTTGTTGGTGAGTTTTATAGCTCAGTTATCCACCAAATTCTCTTGATACTCATATACAACAATTTGTAAATTGATTTTTCTAAATTAAAAAAACTAGTTTGATAAACTGGTTTGTCATTGATGTAGCAAAGGTTTTCTTAAGCACCGCCTAAGTAGTGAAGAATACTGTGGGATATATGGTGTAAGATGAGGAGATATGCTAATAGGAGAAAATTGCTTTGTTTGAAATGTTTTTATTTTTAGCCATATATCTAGATTCTGTGTAGATAATATACTCTTTAACTGGTTTTCTCACTTATCACTTCAAAACTCAATGAAAGACCAATATGTATAAAATATTCTAATTAATTAAAACTATGTTATTGAATAGGCTTGTTTAAACCTTTGAAAAATTCTCTCAAATGATGATGCATGCAACCACCTATTCAATTGAAACTGCTTCACCTGTTAACATACCCTTATCTTTGACTTCCAATTGACAATGATATATCATTTTCAGTTCTCATCTTGCAATCAGTTATTGCTAGCTTCCATTGAACCCCTCTTGCAACTTGATATTAGTTAATGAATAAAGCTACTATGCGGAGCTCTAAGATCTGCCATGCTGCTCAGAGTTAACCCAGTAAAGCCAAAGCCAATAGATTTTACAGTTGTTGAACAACATTAGATAATTTTGCCAGGTGATGCATTAACGTGAAAGTTTAAAATAATCAAAAATTTTAAAAACATTAAATATAGTATATTTTGGTGGTTTTACTCTAGGAACTCACAAAAGAATCCTAAACTTTAATCTAATTTCGTAATGTTACTTGTTAGGTTATCTTGTTTTTAAAATACTGTAATGTTAAAATCATATTGGCACCATCAAGAGTCTTACAGATATACTAGTACCATCTTGCATCCCATATAAATATACAGCATTGAAAATTTTAGATTTTTGCTACTTTTATCAAACAGGAAAATTATTACCCAGATGATTTGGGGGAATATATGTATAAATATATTGTTTAAAGTAGACTATACCAAGTTCATATAGAAACAATATCCTAAATGGATGGTAGCATCTTAATAAAGGAGCTTGGGATAACTAGTTGATCTGCATATATATTTTAGTTATTAAATTTAGACAGCACCAATCTCACTATCAAAGTGACTCTTTATACATTTTATACATTTCTCGCAGTTTGTCTGCAAAAGCCCATTCAGGGATTACATTTATTTTTAGCTGACATGTCATATTCAGTTATGATGCTTGAATTTCCTTTTAATTTTGAAAAGCATTTTCTATATAGCATCAGAGAACTGTTTAGGAAATAAAGTCCTTGGAAACTTATTCAAACATTACATACATACATTACAGATGTATGTATGTAATGCATATGGTTGTAGAGTTATCTGTTAAAATGTTACATTAATAATTTATGTTAAGGCTTCTGAAAATCAATGTTGATCTAGTGAAAAAAAAAACATTGTCCATAAGTGTTGCTTCATATCCTAAACTGGGACATTAGAAAGTATTCTAACTTAACTTCTAAGGAAGAAATAATGAACTGAAGACAGCTTTGCTAAAAACAGAGTCAATGTCTTTGTAATTCCTTTTTGAACAAGGAGAGGACTTAAACTTACCCACAAGTGCTCCATACAGTTGTTCCTCATGAAGAAACCACAAGACAGTAAATAATAGCAGGTTTAATGGTCTGGGAACAAGTAAACAGCCATCTTTGCTCTAATCCAGGGGTGTCAAACTGCCAGCCCATGGGTCATTTGCATCATGTAGAGGCCACTCCCACTCCAGCTCTGGAAATGCGAAAAAAGTCACGATATGTCACGACACGTCATGTGACACAACAAGTTTGACACCCATGCTCTAATCAGTTGTGCCTTCCAAAGGAACTTGGATTTGCATACTTCCTTTTTTAATTATTTACAGAAGTTTACAGAATAGCTATTCAGCAATTGGGAATCTTTGGATTGACAAGTTTTACAGCAATGGGTGAGTTTTATTCAATCATTAGCAAAAGAAGTTTTAAATACAAATTTGAGAACTTAAAAACAATTATTTTGGGATAAACAGCAAAAATAATGATTACAACTTTCATTTTGGAAAGTTACAAACAGACTGAGAGTCCAGATGGATTTGAAATTAGATTTTGGATTAATAATAGGAATCCTCTTTATGGAAAAATGCTTTTGTTTTGAAAAAAATAATTGAACATTGGACATATTGGGGAATATCTTTGAACAATGGACTCAGAAGTAAATTTTAAAAGTGTCTGCCTTAAAACTGTTTAAAAGATGTTATGAAAGATTGTTGGGAAATAGACTTGTTGGTGGAATGATCGGAAGTGGATTGATCAGAAGTGGAAATGACAATAGCTATAAGCATGATATGGAAAAAGATGCTACACTGGAGATACAAAAAAAACCTGATTGTTTTAATAATTAAGAGGGATATAAAATTAGAGAGTAATCTGGATAATTGGATTTACAAAAGAGATTTGTTAAGTTTTGAAGAGATGAGACAAAGAAAAAATGAAAAAATAAAGTTCTAGGACATTGAAGAGACTATAGATAACGTTTGTTAAAAGTAAAAAGAAGGAATATAAAGTTGGCTTATTTGATGTTAAAATAGATACATTGCTATCTCTGATAACCCTTAAAGAACTTTTGCTAATCAGGACTGAACAGTGAGATTTTAAGGATTTGTTTATAGAAAAAAAGATAGGAATAAAAGATCATTTGTTGTATTTTAAGACAATGTGATAAATTACTAAAATTATATATTTATTGTGATGAAGGTGAAATCATTTGTTTATACATGCCTTTTCTTTTTCTTTTCTATATTCTTATTTTCTTCTTTTATATTTTCTTCTTTTTCATTTCTGCATTTTATCTTTTAATTGTAACTTTAATTTAATAAAATTTAAAGTCATTTTTAACAAATTAATGTATAAAACAGAAAGTATTCTCACTTCATGATGGTCCAAATCAAAGGCAGCCTTGACTTAAATACATTTTTTTTTCATTTAACTCATAGCATCAGAAAACAGAAGTAACTCTAGCTTTTTTTAAAAAAAGAATCAATAAAATGGGGTGAAATATGTGAGACCAAAATATGTTTCTAGAGAATTAAGGGATGGAAGCAGATTTTTTTCCAGACAGAATCCTTAACCAATTCCAACTCCTCCTCCTCCTTTTTAGTTTATAAAAATGTAACATTACAGAGATAGGATTTGAAGAAAGAAAATATATTTAGCAACTTCTGCATTTACCAAATTTCAGACAATTAAGTTGAGGGCCTTGCAAATTTGACAGGGAGAATTAATGAATTATTTAATTGACAATGACAGTGCTTACTGCAAACATAAAAATACCCTTTGGCAAGTAACCTTGTTTCAAAGCCAATCTGATTTTACAGTACCCAAACTGTCAATTATATGTCAGGAAGACTACAGAATTCCCCAACAAACATCAGTGAAGAATAAATGTATGTATTGTAATATTTAGCAAAATAAAATATGCCCTTACAACCCACTTGTTCTGCATGTGTAAACCGAAGGCAGGAGAAAGGAAACAAGCAACAAGTTGGATATCAGAATTACAAAAGATTATTGATGAGCCTCTGATAAAAGATAATTTATAAGAAACTAGAAAAGTCCAAAGTGGGGGGGGGGGAGAGAAAGCAGGAAACCTTAGCTTCAGGCATCATGTCATTTAAGTGGTCTCGGCAGCTTTTTTTCAGCTTACTAGTCAGTAATTGTGTTTTTAATGTCACTTGGGATTTCTTAGATTCTTCTAGGTAAGATCAGAGCAGCATCAGCATCCTGTGTCTACCCATAGATTTATATTTTCCTTTATATTTTCATATAAAGGTTAATAATAATAATAATATAATACAATATAATATTATTATTTTCCAATATTTTCCAAATATCTAAATTTAATAACCAAAATTTCTCTTATTTCAACATTTAACACTTACTCTTTTTTCTCTCCATGTCTACTATCTCATATTTAAGATAGTAATTTTTATTATTATCACTAAATAAAAAACATATTTGTTACATTCATCAATAAGTTTTTAGTTTATATATATTTTAATTACCTATATTCAATATTCGATATTCAAACTATTAATGTTTATATTTCCAAGTCTTAAATGACCAAAGTATCCTTTAACTCAACTCATAACAATTTCTAATATTCAAAGTATACATCTTATCTATTTGAGAATATTCTGTTTTAATTCTCACTAGTAAGTCAAAACCCCAATTGTCTTCAGTCGTATTCTAGCTTTCTTTCTTTGCCAAATTGTCTTCCATGTCTGTGCTTTTGAGTCATCAAATAAATCTCCCTGTGTTATTATGTATGTTGTTTGACGTAGAAAAAAAACCATCCAATCGCCATTTTTTTGAGAGAACTAACAAATTGTCTCTCTATTTTTCCATCTTGATGTAGTTGTCTTAAACTGTTTATCTTCTCTTCAGTCTGTTGTTCTTCTTGATCCTCAGGTTTCTTCTGATTTGTCAGTCCCTTTTTTGGGTTTTCCATTGACTGTATTTGTTGATCAGTTGAATTCTCATAGTATTTAATTGGTCCACTTTTTCCGTTATAGTCTGTGAAGTTGTTTTTTCAGTTGTAATCAAATTTTGAGTTCGTATATCTAGGCTAACGTTCAATTATTTTCTGCAACCTCTTATTTCATTAGTAGCTGTAAGAATAGTTTGGTAAATTGCATTCAGCATAGACAGAATTTGTTCCTGATCTTCCTCCATATTCTCTTAGTAATGTATTAGATTAAAAGCTTTGCAGACAGAGAGTGTAAATTTTTTTTTCAGTGACTATGGAACACAGCTGGGCTTCACAGCTGATCAGCCAAATCTCTTTTAAACAATAACAGATTGTAGACAATAACAAATTGTAATATCAGGTTTAGCCACAAGATGGTGCCCCTATATTTAAATTTTTCCAAAGTTTTTATAAACTTTTCGGTTGTACTTATTTTTTATAAGTAAAAAATCCAGATCTTCAATAAGACTAGAAAGTCTTTTAGTCCACAAACTTTAAAAAATAAAATTCCAATTAGGATCAAGTTATTCTTGCAATGTTTTTAGGCTCCCCTGGATAGTCAGTCGCCGCTGTTTTTAGAGGGAGGTGTAAAATCTCCCTTCCCTCTCTACAGGGGGGAAAGTACTTAAACAGCTTATGCAGGAAACAAAAGTAGTTAGGATTTAAGAGAGGTAGATCTCACCCAGTCTCTCCCGCGTTGCTTTAAAGTTGCCTGATGGTAAGTGTGACTTAGGCTGTCTGCAGCCTAGTGATGAGTCATATTTCTATGGCCAGTCTTTTGTCTGCCGGTTTGGAGGGCTGCCCCGGATCAAACAGAAGAGCTGCCACCCTTCTGCGATCACAGGGATCCCCTACTTGCTAGTCGCTCCTACAGGGCGACTTTCGACCCTTTCCAGGGTCCCTCAGTGAAGCAAAACTGGACGTGGAAGATGGAGCTTGCCTTCCAAATGTCCATGGTGACTGCCTGAGCAAACTGGAAGTCCCTGAGCAAACCGGAATTCTTTCCCTAAGAATGAATCCATAGCTTTATAGGCTGAGCAAGACAACCACAAAGTCAGATGGGGGTAGACTGGCAAAAGAATATGTGCGTGATTTCCACAGAGTGGCAGACCAAATAGAGCAGTGGCCAGAATGATCCCTGGTTCACCATTTCAGGAATGGCTAGACCCCAATCTGTTCCAAGCCTGTGTCTACTGAGGAATTTCTGACCAAATTCAGGAATGGTATCATGTGGCAATGAAAATGGATATTGAGCTGACCCGCTACAAGAAGCCACTGACTCCTGCACCTTGACTGAGACCAGACCAGACAAGATGGTCACCAGCCCAACGAACCCCAGTGACTGGGTCGAGTGAACCCCCAAAGCCATCTTCGGAACTACCAATCAAGTGTTTTAGATATGGCCAGGCAGGTCACTGCATTGCATCTTGTCCTGTTCCTTTCCCTCAACAGAAATGCAGCTCAGCCCCATCAGATAAGAGGAAAGGAAACCAGCCATCCACCAGAGAGAAAACAAATTGGATTACTCAGCAGCAAGGTGCCCAAGTCACCTCACCCACTCAAGAGAAAATGGAGACCCCCGCTACAGCTGCCATCACACCTGCTCCATATGACAGTGATGATGAGGGGGAGAACAACCCGATAGTGAGTCAGCCTATTCCACCTTTTCCCCTCTCTGCCAAACCTATAGTTCCTAAGACAGGCACCCAAATTTGTAGACTTGGGATGTTCACGCTGCCTAATCAGCCTCCCAATTGTCCTTAAATTAGGCATCAGAGCAAGGCAACTTTCCAACCCCATGAAATTTGAACAGGCAGATGGATCTTTAATGAGAGGAACCTTAATTACCCACCTAATGGAGCCAGTGTGACTCGAAGTTTGTGAACATTGGGAAATCATTTGATTCGTGGTGGCTCTGAAAATGACTGAAGCAATGATTCTCGGGCTAGCTTGGTTAGACAAGTGGAAGCCCTTTATATGGTGGGAGAATGGAATGAGAACCTTGCGGTTACCCATAGGGCCCTCACTCCCAGCTCCTCCCATGATGTTAGCAGAGAAGCAAACCCATCTGAACCATAAAGACAGTGGCTATTCCCCTGCCAGGAGTGCCTCTCATTCCCAGCGAATACCGGGACTTAGCAGAAGAGTTTAGCGAGGATTACAGGGAGCACCCACTGTATTCATGCAGCTGATTAACCAGGCGCTACACGAACATTTATACAAAGGGATTTTGGTGTATCTTGATGACATCTTAATCTATACAGAGACTGTGGCTGAGCATGTAAGTTTAGTGCGAAAAGTATTGAAAAAGCTGCTGAACACTAAGCTCTATGCCAAACTTTCGAAATGCGAGTTCCATCAGACACATTTGGATTATTTGGGCTATAGAATCTCTAGCAAAGGCATCGAAATGGACCCAGCTAAGGTGAAGACCGTTATAGAATGGCAGCCCCCCAAAACTTGAAAACAACTCCAGAGTTTCCTGGGATTTGGCAATTTTTTTTACCATCAGTTCATTCCTTCATTTGCTGAGATCACTTTGCCCCTAACAGAACTAGGGGCAAGGATGGGGAAAACCACGTCCTGGTCAACCTCTGCACTGGTCTTTGGAATGCCAAACTGCTTTTGAGAATTTAAAAAGACTGTTCGCTGCTGAACCAATTCTAAAACATCCTCACCAAGAGGAGCAGTTTGTAATTCAAGCCAATGCTAGTGATGTAGCTGTGGAGAAGAATTGTGAGGGAGTTTTACAGCCTTGTGCTTATACTTCAAAAAAATTCACCAACACAGAATGGAGGTGGGCCATTTGGGAGAAAGAAGCTTTTGTAATTAGATGGGCTTTACTAATGTGGCGTCATTTCCTAGAAGGGAGCAAGGTGCCTTTTGAAGTATGGACTGATCACAACAATTTAGAGGCACTGAAAACTCCCCGTAAACTGTCTCCTAAACAAGTGTTCTGGGCACAGTATTTTAATTGTTTTAATTTCACCCTGAAGTATTTGCGAGGGGGAAAGAATTTCTTAGCTGATGCCCTCTCCAGATTGCCACAATACAAAAGCCAACATGAACAAGTCATAGACTCTATTATGCCCCCACCTCAAGTTATTTCTCATATAACTCCCCAAAGTTACCAATCTGCAAGGACTTTTAACTCTGATGATCCTTTGACAAAGAAGTTAAAACAAGAATTGATTACTGACCAATGGTTCAAAGACAATCAAACCACCCTTACCCATAGGGATTGGCTAGCATGGAAAGGGGGAAAGTTGTATTTGCCTGAATCTTTCAGACTCCAAGCACTCTGACACAGTCATGATGTAAAGCAAACTGGTCATTTTGACTACCTAAAAACATTACATCTAGTCCGGAGACAGTTTTAGTGGCCTAACTTAAAGAAGGATGTAGAGAAATATGTAAAAAGCTGTGCGATCTGTGCTACCATGAAAAGAATCCCAGGAAAACCTCCTGGGCTGTTGCAGCCTGTTGTGGACCTTCCCAACCATGGGAAGATATCACTATGGATTTTATTGTCGAGTTACCTGAGAGTAGAGGAAATATGGTAATATGGACTGTGATTGATCTCTTTTCAAAGCAGGCTCATTTTATTGCCTGTTCAGGCCTTCCTTCTGCCCAGAAATTGGCTAAGCTGTTTCTTAAGCATATTTACAGACTGCAAGCATGCCAAAGTGAATAATATCTGACAGGAGGGTGCAGTTTACGGCCAGGTTCTGGAGGGATATTTTTTTAATTTATTGGTTCCACGCAAGGACTGTCATCGGCTTTTCACTTGTCTGCGAATGGGGAGGCTGAAAAAGTGAATGCAAAGGTGGAGCAATATCTTAGATGTTATGTGGATTTACCAACAGACAAACTGGACTGATCTTCTCCCTTTTGCTGAGGTGGCTTATAACAACACTGTACACAGCAGCACCAGATTTATGCTGTTTAAAATAGCCACAGGGAGAGATTTCATCCCGATACCTGCATACCCCCAGGAACCATCTGCCTCTCAGACTTTAGATCAATGGGTGTCCGCTTGGAAAGAGGTGTGGGACAATAGCTTTGAAGAAAGCCTCAGAGACTTATAAAAAACAAGCGGATAAGAAAAGGGCACCTCAAAAGTCATTTCATGTGGGAGAGAAGGTTTATCTTTCCATGAAATATTTGAGACTCAAATTACCTAGCAAAAAATTGGGCCCAAAATACCTGGGACCATTTCCCATAGTGCGGATTTTGAACCCAGTAACTGTGGAACTAAAACTTCCTCGACTTTTAGGAAAGATCCACCCAGTATTTCACTGCAGTTTGTTAAAGCCTTTCAGATATTTTATCCTGAGGCCCCCTCCCAAGAAAGCACCTGGGCCGCTTGTAGTAGCTGGAGAGACTCATTACGAAATGAAGTGTATTCTTAATGCCAGATTGTATAAAGGAAAATTGCAATATTTAGTGCAGTGGAAGGGATATCCTTTATCAGAGGCTACCTGGGTGAAGTGTACTGATGTGAAGGCTGATATACTCATACATAAATTTTATGACAAACAGCCAAACAAACCGAGGGGGGATTCCTAATATTTATTCTTGTTTGATTTACAGAATTTCTCCTTTCTTTTAAGAGGAGCCGAACGTCAACGTTGCGACAAACTGAACTGAAACCATTGTTCATTTTGTCTTTGTTGTCACAGTTTAGTTTAGAGATTTTAGATGGAGGGCGGAGGGGGATGTTAAGTTTCTCAGTTAGCCATAACAATGCTTCTGTGTGAGAATCAAGGTCAGTCCTGATAAGGGTTTTGGCAGGCTGAAAAGCTGGGAGGAGAGCCCGTGTTTTGAAATAATTGGTGAATGTGTTTTATGACAGCAATTTGGGGTGGGAATTGCAAACTTGTTACTTTGTGTCCTGAGGGAGGGGTTTTCAGTCTTGGGTTCACCTATGTAAGTGCCGATATTTTATTTCCTAAATAAAATGTTCTTTAAGGAAGAAATTTTTGCCTTAAAGTTCTTTTAAATGGTTTCACTATCGAAACCATGACAAGTCTCTTCACCAAGGCAGGAAGTAAAGTGAGAAGAAGTTTGAGACTGCCAGTCTTTCACCCTATAGATTCAACTATGCTGCTACAAGTCTGTGAAGTACACAAAGTAGTTAAAGAGGTTTTGCTGTTTGTAGGTATATTTATTTAGTTGGTCTTGGAGGCTATTTCAATTTAAAATGACTGTAAGTGGCACTAAGCAAGAAAATATTTTGAAAAATGACAATAACTTCATAAATATCAGTAATATTATTTCCAAATCCATTATGGAATATCACTGTCACTAGGCAATCATCAGTTACAACATAGGGATCCACCATTCTATCAATTGTCCGAATAGCTAGGTTTTTTCTTAGTCAATTCTGCACAGTCAGAATTGGACAATCATTGTTTTTTGTCTTGGTTTCTAAACCATACAGTTTGTATATGGTCTTGGATCAGAATTCATGATTTGAATTATTTCTAGTTCCAGTATCTGCTAAATATGTTAATAAGTATAAATTTCTGGAAAACAGGAGTTTGAATAAGCGACATTGAAAACAAAAGGACAATCTATTAAATAAAATATTTAGAAAATTGTATCTAGTATCTACTATAAACTAGATACATAGACAGAAAGACAAACAGATTTAAAAGTTGCCAGTTTGCTCATAAGTTCCTTGGTTTTGGTTATAATGGATTTAATGCATCCTTACCAATGGATCTATTTCTCAATATCTGTTTTACATCTTAAAATACTATATAATTTGTTCTTCTGTCAGGTAAAACATTAATTCAGACATGACTCCAGAGCTGCGCAGAGCACTATTTGTGGGCTTATGTTGGAATATTTTCTTATTTATAGAAGAATATGCTATAACAATTAATACCAAATAAAATTATTTTTATATCACTGCTATGCACTGCTAGAGCAACCATGATTTCATGTTTAATATTTTTTTTCTTTTTAACTTTCTGCAATGCACTTCTCATTCCATAATATGCTTTTGGTATTATTGTTAGCCACGTTTGCCTATTCAGAACAGGATTCATTTTGACATCTCAGTAGGGCAACTAGATGCAACTAACACTAAAGTGTTTTTTATCCACTCACAATTTTGCTTCTCCATCACATTTAATATGAGGTAGTAGGTCCATTTGTCATTTGTACACATTGGAAAAATAACTGAGCTTATTTTTAAAACTGCATGTAATTATAAAAACACAGTATAAGAGGAGTTTCTTAAAATTACTTTTATACTATTTTATTGTGTGTATTTGTTTCTAAATAGACCCATTTTACAATGGAATAATTTAGAGTACCAATAAATCAGCAAACTACAATATATTGTTTAAGAAATTAATTATATAATGGAATTGTTTCTCTGAAAACTCAGTATAATTTGCTTAACAATATTTGTTAAATATTGTGTATTCTATGTGTTATTTGACTTTTTTAAAAAATAGTCCACTTCAAGGAAAATATGCATTAATATGTTTTTTATCATCATGTTGTATTGTCTTGCCTTCTTGCATAAACTTTAGCTGTGACTCATTGCAGTAAAAGAGTGTTTTCCAGCAAATCTAAATAGCATAGAAATTATAGTTGTAATCCAGCAAAACAGTCACATGGGGTGTTAGGTTAAAAAAAATAAGTACATTTAGCTCTATTTAAATTAATGTTTTCCCTGTCAAGTGCTTAGGCATTGACAAAACATACCAATAATGTCAAAAATATCAAGAGCTGACTTCCGGTGGCGACAGGCCACGCCGATGGAGGCTTTCTTTTAGCCTCCCGCCTGAGTCTGCGTCAAAGCCCGCTCAAACAGCGTCCATCAGCTGTTTGACTGCTCGGAGCTTTCACCCTGGGAGAAGGGGAGAAAGCAAGTTTCTTCTGGATAAGGGTAGAGTTCCCTAGTTCCCCCAAGAGTGATTTTGGGGGAATGAAGGTGAGAACTCCCCCGGAGTCCAGAGTTGTCTCCGCGGCTCGGGATGCATTCATTCCTCGGAGTGGAGCCAGACGTTGCCTCCACTTCTGTCAACTATAGGGATTTCAGATTGTGAGTAAACTTATAAACAGACGGAACTGACCAGGATAATTGGATTTTAGTTGAATTAAGACTTTAACTCAGAGAATATATTGGCATCTTCCTTATTTGCTACAAAATTAAAGTGAGAAGAAAATGGCTGCGGACATGCCGTTTCTTTGTACAAGACGCTGATAAGAAAAACTTTCACTCTTCTTCCAGTTGTGGAATGGATATATTATAAAGACCTTACTGAAAGCTCAAGTTTAAATGATATCTGCTGTTTTGTGTTTTGGATTTTATATAATCATACTCAGAAGAAGTTTGTAGAATGGCTTCTAAACGTACTGGAGCTTCTGCATTGTCTAAAACAGCTATTTCTTCTCCAGTTGTGCAAATTCCACAACAGAAACCTAAATCTCCGCCACCTTCGCCTTCCCCGTCTATTACACTCAAAGAATTACAGGATGCTTTGGCACAGTCTTCGTTGCAGACAGTAAAACAGATTAGAATGGAAACGGAGCAGCTTTTTAATAAGAAAAATGAGGAACTTTGTGAGAACATATCGCATATTTTTCAAGGCTTTGCGGCTCACGTAGATCGTATAGAGGGACGGGTGGATGAATTAGCGGAGAAAGTAGAAGGAATGGAGAATAGATTTGATAAAGTAGAAGAAGGTATGGAAATTGCTCAGAATGATATTGTCATGTCACAAGACAGAGACATGGAGTTTGCCCTGAGAATCAGGGGGCTGAAGGAAGACTCACAGGAGAACTTGAGAGAGGAAATCGCAGCAGCTTTGGCTTTAATTTTGGAGTGCAATCCTAATATAATTTTGGGAGAAATTAAAAAAGTTTATAGGGTTAATTCTTGGATTGCACATCAGAGAAAATTACCAAGAGATGTTGTTGTTTATTTTTCTAGAAGAACACGTCACAATGAAATTATACAGGCTTTCTACCAGCAGAGATTTCAGATTGCTGCTCAGGATGTTATACTTTTAAAAGAAATACCTCCTAAAATTTTAAGAAAAAGGAAGGATTTTGCTTTCTTGACTCAGGAGTTAAAGAAGCGGCAAATTCCTTTTAGGTGGGATATACCTGCTGGAATTGTATTGAGTTATGCAGGGATACATTACAGATTGAACACGATTCAAAAAGCTAAAGACTTTTACTTATTGGTCCTGAAAGCTGACTCACCATCATCACCGCGATTTAAAGGAATGGAAGATTTGACTGAACAACTAGTTGTTGAACTGCCTGGAGCTATGTCATCAGGTGTAGGAGATTTTCAGAATCAACAATTGTTTGAAGTGAAAGGAGATTCAAAAGAGCAAAGAATGACTCATGCAGCTTATAAACGTAAGGAGAAAGAGCAACAAAAAGAAACTGTATCCATAACGTATTCGTCTACTTCAGAGCCGGTGGGAGGGGCAAGACCGAAGCGATCTGTGATGACAGATCTGCAAGGAATGCTCCAGAAGCTTCACAAGCCAAAGGATGGTTAAGTTGATGACTTGGAATGTAAATGGTTTGAATTCGCCACAAAAAAGAAAGAAAATATTTTATTATTTGAAACAATATAAAAACGACATTATATGTTTGCAAGAAACCCACATTACCTTGAAGGATCAAAAGCATTTGATTAACTCTCGATTGGGACTTCATTTTATTGCTCCAGCTCCGAAGAAAAAAGCAGGTATAGTTTTGTATGTTAGGAAAAAATTATTGCCAAAACTAATAGACTTTGATTCAGAAGGAAGATTTGTACTTATTGAATTGTTATTGAATGGAAAGAAATGTCTTATTGTTGGCTTATATGCACCAAATCTGCAACAGCAGCAAAAACAATTTTATAGACTTTTGCATCAGAAAATAATTCAATTGGATTATAAATCAGTTATTATGATGGGAGACTGGAATGGCGTTATGGATTCAACGAAAGATAAAAAGACTTCTTCTAAAGTTTTGACTCAAGCTAAATTACCTAAAACTTTTTTTGCATTGCAGGAGGATTTGGAGTTAAGAGATATATGGCGAGATCGGAATATTGGAGAAAGAGACTTTTTTTTCGGATAGACACCATTCTTATTCTAGAATTGACTTTTTCTTAATAACTAATGTTTTACTTTCTAGGGTTAAGAAAGTGAAGATTTTTCCTAGGATTTTATCAGATCATAGTTCTGTGTGGATGGAACTTTTTTCTGAAGAAGGAAGTAGAAGGACATGGAGATTAAATGAGAACTTATTCAGACATGAGAGCAACTTGCAGAAACTTAAAGATCACTTAAGAGATTTTTTTTTTTGCTGAACATGAATAAGGGCACTTCTATGCCAATGGTATGGGATGCTAGCAAGGCTTACATGAGAGGTGCCCTAATTTCAATGAACACTGCACACAGGCAAAAGCAGATACAAAAACGTAGAGACTTGGAGGAGGAGATTAAAATAAAAGAAAAGGCTCTCATTTTAAATCCAATGGACAATAATTTAAAGGTTTCTATTACTATGTTGAAGGAACAATTTAATATGCTAATGGCAGATCAGATTGCAATTAACTTGAGGTATATGAAACACAATACATTTTGCAATGCTAACAAACCTGGTAAATGGTTGGCTTATCAATTACGTAAGAAGCAAAAATCTAGAACTATAGAGAAAATAAATTTTAAAGGGAAAGAAGTCTTCCAACAAGATTTGATTAAGAAGGCCTTTTTGGATTATTTTTCAAATTTATATGTCTCTGAAAATATCTCACCTTCTGAAATAGATAGATATTTACAGGAAGCACATTTTCCTAGACTTTCAGATGAACAAAAGGATGAACTGTCCAATTGTTTCTGATGAGATTACAGAGGCAATTAAACAATTAAAGGTTGGAAAGGCTCCTGGTACAGATGGGTTAACAGCAATATATTATAAAATGTTATCTGAAGAAATGATAGAACCTGAGATATCTTTTTAATGGTATTCTGTCCGGAGCAGAGGTGCCCCCATCGTGGAGATGTGCATTTATATCACTTATACCTAAGGAGGATCAGGACTTGACTCAGCCTAAAAATTATAGACCAATATCTTTATTGAATACAGATTATAAATTTTTTCGAAAATTCTAGCTAACAGACTAATGCAAGTTTTGAAGCAGATAATTCACACTGATCAGTCTGGATTTATAACTGATAAATACATAAAGTATAATGTTAGACAAATTGTGGACTTGGTTGAATATTTGGACAAAAATAATCAAATTCCAGCGGCTTTTATCTTTTTGGACGCTGAAAAGGCATTTGACAAATTGGACTGGCAATTTTTATTGCGAGTTGTGGAGAGAATGAACTTTGGAGATAGATTTTTGCTTGCTTTGAAAGCTATTTATCAACAACAATCAGCGCAAATTGTGGTAAATGGGGGATTGACAGATATATTTAAAATCGAGAAAGGTACATGGCAAGGATGTCCACTATCACCATTATTATTTGTTTTGACAATGGAGATTTTATTGATTAAAATTCGTGAGTCATCGGTTATAAAAGGAATAAAATTAAACAAGAAGGATTATAGGTTGAGAGCTTTTGCTGACGATTTGGT